>JASIRB010002094.1:0-52249 GCA_030323885.1 Branchipolynoe longqiensis
GGGATCAGGTTGGCCTGCGATCTGGAGTCCACCTTTAAACGTAAGTCCTGGTCCTCCACGCGAGCATTTTTGTGCCACAGTCCGGCGCGATCATCATGATCGTTGTTGACAGCGCCGACCAATAAGTCCGCCTCCAGAATGTCCACACTCGACGCCGTTGCTGCTCCTTTGTATCCCATACCACACGTGTAGTCTGGGTGACCTATAGATATTTCATTCACTGGTGTAGACTTGCTTCTGCATACAATCTCGAAGTGTCCTAGCTTGCGGCAGTAATTACATGTTTTGCCACGGGCAGCACACGCTCCCCTACGGTGATCGTAACCGCAGTTGCCGCATGTGGTGTTGCCGGCCCTGTTGTTGTTGTTCGGACCACGTGACTTCCAAGATGGCGTCGTTGTGAGCCTTCCAGCACGTGCGCCGGTGCTTCCGGAGATGGTATCTACTTCTTTTAAGTGGTCTTCGGGCTTTTCGTTCAAATGTCCAGCATTGTACTCACTCAACTGGCATATTTCTATGCATTTTTGTAGAGTGAGGTCCACCTCCGCTGTTTGAAGTAACTTGTTTTGTAATTCCCTGTTCCGAACGACTGCTACTATTCGGTCACGTAATAATGTTTTTTTCCATTGGACCGTACTCGCACTCAGACACTTTGTCACGGAGAGCAGTGATATATGCAGTGGTGTCTTCGGAAGTTTGATTATGAGTGTTGAATCGAAATCGGGTTATAATGATGTTTCCCCGACCGATACAGTACCTCCGAAATGCGTTGACTAGCAGTTCTATCTTGTCTTCATCCTCGGGTGGCAAGTGCAAGTTGTCATACACTTTGTGGGCTTCAGGGCCCGCCACGTGCAGGAACACGCAGCACTGAACATCTTCTGGTTTTGTTTTTACTCCTGCGGCCGTCGCATATATTCTGTAGGTCCTGTACCAGGTTTTCCAGTTACTGCTTGCATTTGTGTCTAATATTAGTGGTCCGGGAGGCTTTAGACCTGTCAGTGCCATATCAGTAGAGAACGTCTGTACGCTTCTGTCAATGTATAGCAAGACTTTATTTATGGAACTCTCCGTACAACTTCTGCCCGGGTGCGCGCGCATACATACAGATATGACAGAGGATATCATGGTTGACGGAAACAAGCTGAACTCTGTTCCGGAATTCACCTACCTCGGAAGCACTAAATCAAGTGATGGAGAACTGCTGGCTCCTAAACTTGTACCTTGTTATTATCAAACTGTACTTGCCTATACAATATGTCTGGAATGCTTCTGTGAGTGGTCCGATCCTGTCTCGGTCTGCGAGCGCGATGGATATATTGGTGAAAACTTTTTGCGCTTCTTCACCAGCGACGTGAATAAAGACGCAGCATTGCACTCGTTCTGTCTTCATTATGCACCTGCTGCTGTGACGTATATGTCACAAGCTCTGATCCATGTTTTCCAGTTTGATCTCGCATTGTTGCTGAGGACAAGCTGACCTGGCGGCCGCAGACCCAGCAGTGTATTAGCGGGCGGAATTCTTCCTCATCTGACACCATGTGAAAGTACAACGTCTGAACACTTTGACTTCTGGATACTGAATGGTTTATTCCCAATCCAGGGCCCGAGCCACCGGCACCCTCTGTCTGTGACGTCATCTCAATTACATATTCCTTTGTTCTCAGTACGTGCCTGGATGTCTATTACGCATATATCACAAATACCATATTGTGACCTGAAGTCACCATACGGCCACCTTGCGATACCACATGCAGTGGAGTTGTGGCCTAAGGCCTTGCAAATTTCTTTTAAAAGTTTAATGTCAATTTAAACAAATCACAACCCCTAGCAGCGAGCAAAAACCGTACAGTCACCACACGGCCACCGTATCCAATCATATGGCCGTCTAGATAAAAGATTCACCCTGTACTTGCAGTACAGGGGTGAACACACACCCTATGTAAAAGGTGGCGAAAACTGCTTTAGTAAGGAACAGGAAGTAGAAACTCTGGCTCCAGTATCAAATGGCTACCCATATCAGCGCATAGTTGGTGAAATGGGAGAGAATGCAAAAAGACAAGATGGTGGCGATAAAACGCTGTCGATTATATTTGAAAAATTCCTCAAACTACATATGTTTTATTATATATTTCAAATCAAAAGTATCGCGTAAATATGAAGATGTATGTGAAGAATATATTTTGCTTCTTAAATTAGGAATTTACCAGCTAAATTAATTTCCCTGACATGTCGAAATTCTTTGCCCGTTTTTCTAATGGGTTGGTTTTCACCCCTGTACTGTAGTGCGGGGTGAACACTTTATCTAAGGGCTGCCCCAAAGTTTTGGCAATTTGGCTACTTATGGCCGCAAACATGTTCTGTGTATGTATGCATGCATATACATGTATGTATGTATGTATGTATGTATGTATGTATGAAACTACATATGCCTGCTGGTCAATCAATGACCTCAGCACTCATCTTGACCCAGTTCAGGTGCAGTGAGTCTCCACTTGTGGGTGATAATAGAGTTGTTATAGACACAACTCAGTAAAATTGTTCTGTACTATGATTCATGACTGCAAAACATAGTAAACCATGACATAAAATATTAGGAATTGTATTTTAGTTTGATTTATCCCGAAACAACTCATATTAAAGGCAAGATATTGAAAGAAAACATGATTAATTTGTTTCACTACATTTTGACATCGTGACTCTCCGGGATTCGTCGCCTCAAACCCATGAAATCAGCTAATTGGGCAACCATTTGCAACCTTCCCAGTGGGCCTTTCGTAAATATTTTGCTTTTACTAAACGATGACAGTCAAATTTGAGATGTGGACTTATCGAAGGATGATGAAAATATCATGGACAAAGATCACCAACAAAGAAGTTCTCAGAAAAATTATGAATAAGAAACGCTTGTTTGCCACTATACAAACAAAGAAACATATTTATTTTGGCCACATCATTCGTCAGAGTTCATTACACCGTACATTGTTGGAAGGGAAGGTGAATGGCAGCAGAGGGAGAGGGAGACCAAGAACATCATGGTTTACAAATATTAGAACAGCACACCATCGGGATAATTGGAGAACCATTGCATCCAACCCTCGACTAGAGGACGGAACTATTGATTGATTGATTGATTGACAGACAAATGCATTGTCAATGGCCGTGAGCAATGCGCCACAAAGTGGCTTGGGTGACTCGAGTTGATTAATCGATTAAGCCCATTGGTTTCATAACAAAAATGCCGGTCTCCATCGGACAAGCGCGTGGAAGCTTATGTATATTCCTCTCCGTATGATAAGCAAAGCAATGGAAAAAACATAGTTGATCTTTCCAGAGATTAGTTTCACTAATTCCTTCCGCATCTAGGAAGTTATTTATAGATAGTTTAAAAAAAAATGTAATCTTGAAAAATAAGGGATTTGGTTCTCCCAATCACAACAGATTTTCTAAAAACATAGTTTTTTTGTTGGTACATTAGTTGTTTAAGCAGGGGAAATTTCAGTCGCAGGCGATTGGTCTTCCTCATTCCACTGCTCCTTGCCATATCCTAATAATGCCGAGCGCCTGGCTAGGAAGCGACAAGTATCAATTTTTAAGTCATTGGTTTGACTCGACCAGGATTCGAACCCACAACCCCACAATCTACCACACGGGAGACGGACGCTCTAACTCATTTGGCCATCCTGTCTGGTTAGTAATTGACATTAGTAATGTAAACCTTGTGACATTTGGAGTTCTCACCCACGGCTTGAATTAAACGTTCCACATCAATCTTTCTAATATGATCAAATAAGCTCGTTAGATCGGCTAGGTTATTCACAGAGCATGGAAAATTGAATATTGTTGAATTAAAATAAGCGGCAAAATAACGATATTCACCTGTTTCAATCGATTTCAAAATTAAACCAAAAGCAAAATTTATCTGAAATGAGATCTTTTCAAATTCATAAATACAATGAATGTGTTCTAATATCAAACTATCTCCAGAATAATCCGCCATGGGGAAATTATAGATACCTCAAACCCTTCCAATATTGTGAGCTGCTAGAATAGTGTCACGATTTTCTGTATATATACCACTTGAAAAGGAATGTCAGGGGCAATAATATACACATCCGATTCCATTTCACTGTGATGAGTATATATATATTAAATACAAAATATGTATTACAACATATTTTTTATTTTGAAAAAAATACATAAATTTAAATAAGTGCATAAATTAATCAAATATATATAAATAAATAATATATGAGTAAACATACCTGATGTTTTCACATGTTGTTCTTCCCTTAAATATTGATGTTGTTCTTCGCTTAAATATTGATGTTACTTCATCAAAACTCCATCACTAACTGATATGATGTTACTGCTGAAAGTGTCTACCAACTAGCTCAATGACGTCACTGCTTCGGGTTTTCGGAGGGGGGGTTTGGGGGGAAGCATTCTATTTTTAGCAATAACATCCACCACCACCTCCATCACCGACGCTCAATGACGACACCGTATGGGATTTTTTGGGGGGGAATGCTGGGGGTGGCAGATGTTACTGCTGAAAGTGTCTACACCCTCCCTCCCCGATTCTATTTTTAGCAGTAACAACCACCACCACCTCCCTCCCAGATTCTATTTTTAGCAATAACATCCACCAGCACCTCCATCACCGCTGCTCAATGATGTCACCGTTTGGGTTTTGTGGGGGGGAATGCTCGGGGTGGTGGCATATGTTACTGCTGAAAGTCTCTACCAGCTAACTCAATGACGTCACCATATGGGTTTGCACACACACACACACACACACACACACACACACACACACACACACACACACACACACACACACAAAACAACAGATGGCTAGGATAAATGAACTCTATGCCCTCTACCAACACCAACTCACCGCTGCTCAATGATGTCACAGTTTGGGTTTTTTGAGGGGGAATGATGGGGGTGGTGGCAGATGTTACTGCGGAAAATCTCTACCAACTAACTCAATGACGTCATTGTATGGGTTTGCACACACACACACACAGACACACACACAATCATAGGTCATCTAAGGACAAACGGGTTATCTAAGGACAAACCTACCCCCCCACCCTCCAAGAACGGGTCATCTAAGGACAAACCTACCCCCCACCCTATCAGAATGGGTCATCTAAGGTCAATGGACGCTCTCAGACAGGGGCGTTTAAGGTCAATGGACTCTCTCAGAGCCAGGATTACGTAATTTTACGCTCAATAGAACCCTACTATACTACTTGTGCTGCTCCAGTAGTGAATGGCCATACGCTTGTTTGCATTCGCCATGAAGGCTAAATCCCCATAGAGATTCAAATGCTATGCCGTCATTGGCGGGATCGGAATTCCCAAGCAACCCGACATGGTGTAGCACCTGGCAACACTAACACGGTCTCCAACGTCGTGAATTACTCATGTTACCGGCAACATGCGTAATTGCTGAAGTTTTCAACAGGGGTTCACAGTAGATCATCATAGAAAAAGTTACTAAAAATAACATTACATGCCAATTTGTAGTTTTGTGTTTATTTTTGATCAATTACACAAACTTTATTAATCAATTATATAAACCTTAGCCCAACAAAAAACTTGCTGATCGTTCCCGCCTGTGCCTGAAAAATCGCCCGACCATTGAATTTATTTTGTTCAAAAGCTTAAATGGAGAAGGTGGGTAGAGTGACAAAAGGAAAGTGGTGTGGATGGAGTGAGAAACAAAAAAGTGAGTGAAGAGGGGAATGGACAGTTCAGTGGAGGGAAAGGAATTGAGAGGGATTTGAGGAGGGAACTGGGAAGGGGAGGGAGCAGGGTCGAGAGTGGAGGAAAGAATAAATAAATAATGCCTGCCCGACCCAGACTTTTATTTCAAAAGAATTATCTATACAGTATACATAGTTCTGCTTAATGAAACTATATATATATGATAATCTAAAAATATGTGAACATAGCATAGGAGAATCTGGTATGGGGATGCAGTTTGTTACTCCAATACCATATGTGCAATGCATCTAATTCATAAGGAAGGACACAGAAGAGGAATACCATAAGATAAGCATCAGCGATGATTACACCGTGGAGGAGCGTAAGGTAATCAAGGAAAAAGTTGAAGAAGCAAAGATGAAAACAATGCAAGATGATCAAAAAAACTGGATCTATCGGGTCAGAGGACCCCCAAGCAATCTAAGAATAGAAAAGATAAGGAAGTAAGAAACACCAGAAGTCCAACAACACGAAAACATGTTTATATTACTGCAAGCAAGGAAGAACAAGAATACATTGATAAGCTATATGAGACTATAGAGAAGAAAAACATGAAATTGCCAAATATGGAAGAAACTGAAATTCCATATTAACACTAATGTAAGTAATAACAAGGGCAACAATACACAGACCACCCTGGGCCCGTATGCAGGAGTCAGTGTTAGCGGGGTTTGGTGTTACAGCCTATTACCGATTAGCTATCGCCGATGTCGGGAACTGTGTCAAGTGGTATGCAGGAGCGCGTAACACTTTCATTATAGCTAAACGTGAATATATTTATAGATTGGGGAACCCACGTGTCGCTGGTATCGGCAACAGCGGTGACAGTTCTACTTGTTCAACCGCTTCAGCGTAACTTTTGTTTTCGCAGTGACAGCAACCACTAAGCTAGACAACTAGAACGGCTGCAAGAGCATTTACCCCCTTTGGAAGTAACAAAACAACAAGGTGTACGTCTAGAACACTCAATTTAGGTTTGTCCACACTGGCTGATTTCACTCGAGGCAAAGCATTGTCGTGATCTGTGAGTTTGTTGTGACAGTTGCCTAGCGTTCGGTGGACACGCCAACGGCTACGCCTATAAACGCCATTCAAGTACATTGTCCATTACTAGTACGAGTACAACTACTAAGCTTTCGTCAACAAATACGCAAACTGTGAATCTGACACTAGGACGTATATCTAACTAAAACAACACTACGATCTGTACGATGTCGTCCCAATCTCTGGGTCAGGCAGCGTATAAGAGACAGAGGAAGTGCAACTACGGGCACAATGAAATCCAAGTGCTCTTGGAGGAGGTGCTGCTGCGGAGGGTTGTTTTGTTCTCGTCGTTCAACAATAAAGTCACACACATAGACAAGAACAATGCCTGGGACAAGGTGGTGGGAGCAATAAACGCCTGTGGCGTCGCCAAGCGCTCTCGTTCCGAAATCAAAGAAAAGTGGAAAGCCATGAAGAGTGAGGTGCTTGCCCGACAGAGAAGGGCCGTGAAAACTGGAGGTGGGCCACCGGAGCCTCCGCTTCCCTTCGAGGAGACGATCCAGGAAATAATTGGGTTCGAGTCCAACCTGTACAAGGGAATCCACGGTAAGTTGTGCAATGGGGATAGCATAATCAAGAAAAACCTATCGCAAATTCAAAGTGAGTGTTTGAGGTAGCAGTGAAAACATGCGAACAAAATGCAACCGAGGTCATTCCGTCCCATTACTTTTGTTAGATATATGGCACAGCATTATCCCCTTTAAGTCGATCAATAGGTGTTATTAGCATTCAAAAGCAAATAGTGTAGATGGTAATGAAACAAAAAATGACTGTAACGTAATCGGTTAGTTCGGCATAACAATAACAGGGACGTGAATTAAATAGGCATACAAGTACAAAATGGGATAATATTTAAGTTGCTAGCAAGAAAGTATATTTTTTTACCATCACCTTTTGGTTTGAAGGAAATATAACAAAGAAATGTGAGTCCTATTGGTGTGGCTAATAACGTTTATTATTGTCTTAATTTCAAAACAGTTGTTATGTCACAGCTTAATTTTTTTCCCTTCTGTTTCAGTGACATATACAGACAGCTTCGTCGGTGAGTACAGTCATCAATAGTTGTCAGCGAATCCAGTCACCCCTACAGACCGTAAAATGATTAATAACATTCAAGGTTATTGACAATATTTTATAAGTCCCCGTGCCCTCTACTGCCATGGCGCATCGGTGCTTGCATCGTTATACACTTTTTGGCCTAACAATAAATGTTACATGTCTGCATAGCAACTAATTGGTACAGTTTTATATTGTCTAAACTATTCTATTTTCCCTCAACACGTAACACTACGCATACCGTTAGAATACACACATGCACGCCATATCATAGGTGTACAGATTGCCATAAACAAGGATGTGGGACAGCTGTTTGGACAACTATATACATTACAGACACGTTCACCGCTAGAAAATAATTGGTGTGTGACATCAACCTTACCACACCAACCTTGTCCACCACCTGAGTCTCTACTCATTTAGCCGCTCTTGGTGACCGAATCCGGGAACACAGTGAATGCGCGTATTAAGCCAATATATAATTATTGATACACCCATTATGTTTGTTCTTTCCAGCCCCCTCTGCGGTCCCCCTGCCTGTGGGTAGTGACGTAGAGATCGCATCGTCTGAAAATGTCCCACTTTCGTCGCACACAACGTGCCGTAGCTTCTGCAATGTGCTGAGTATGGGCGACAGAGTGATGTGCGCAGACACCCCCCAGGGTACCGTAACGCCAACCTGCTGCACGGTGACCGCACAACCCCCAACTCCAACAGGCGCCGAGTACACGGGTTCGTGGAGAAACACAGGTAACTACTGTTTTTGTCGGTGTGTACTGAAATTACAACCACGAATGCGGCCTATGTCTACCCGTAAAGATAACCACAAATTAAATGAACCAATAGCAACATTTGACACATGCATTGCCTCTGAAACTACATTCCCTAAATGAACACTCGTTATCACAACATAAGTCAACCCATCTACAGCTAAATACTCATGGATAAAAAAGGTAAATATGCACTTTAGACGACACAAATTGGTTCACATTGAAATGACCAACTGTAACTAACCATTTGTCACACCCAATTGAGATACCCATGTGTCTGTGTACGTTATCTGCCATGTCCGATCATTGATGTTCACAGTGGCCACCAGTGCGTCTTCTGTGACTGTCCAGCCGGATGGCACCACCCCTTCCCAGGTAGACGAACTCACCCACACTCCGTTGACACACAAGGATGTGCGTGGCAGACGTCGAGCAAGCAGAGCAAGCCCACACTGCACAACTGACCTGGAAGAGCGGGCTGCTTACATGGAATTTCTGTCGAGTGGGACAGAAAAGAACAAGTCGAAGATGTGGCTGATCGATGCGCAATATAGGAAAGAGACGGCGCACACACAGTTACTGGAGGCGCAGTATCGGCTCGAAATGTTACAAATACAGAAGCTGGAGAGGGAACTTGCTTACTGTACGTAAATCTGTTTTGTCGGGCGGCTCTCCGTTAATAAAGTCTGTCAACACATGTACATACGTTTTGTCTAAATTATTACCATGTTACACACAATATAGCGACAACAGTGTTATTCTAACCATGTTACACACAATATAGCGACAACAGTGTTATTCTAAGTACAGAAAGGAAATAAAAAAAAATTGTCTGCCACTCTCTGACGGGCAGCTTTCCCGACGACTGCTCGGACGCGCTCACTTTGTTGGTAGTTCCATGGGCGATGGGGTTCATTTTGAACAGGCGGTTCATCGTGTCCGGCATCTTCGTGGTCTGAATCGCCATCAGATTCTGAGTCAGAGGGGTCAGGGACGCGCATATCTCTAGCTTTGTTATGCAAGATAATGCACACCGTGATGACATTGCACGCTTTGTCGGGCTGTAAGCGCAGCCTGCGCAGACAGTGCCACCGTCGCTTGAGGACACCTATCGATCGTTCCACAATGCACCTAGCCGACTTGTGGTGTACATTATATCGTTCCTGCTGAGCGTTGACTGGGTTCATGAATGGGGTAAGCAGCCAGTCTCGCAACATGTAGCCACTGTCCCCTAGGAGAACGCCTTGGACGGGTTTCGCGTCGGGACTCTCAAATGCCTCGAAGAGGTCCGACTCACGTAGAATGCGGGCATCATGCACACTTCCCGGCCACTTGACGATGCAGTTAATGAACCTAAGATCCCCGTCGCAGATGACCTGCAGTGACAAATGACACAAACCACATAAATGAGATGCCAGAAAGGGGTTAGGCGTCCACTATATGTATGTAACAAAGTATAGTGTATGTACAAACATAAATACCTTAACCTTTTGTCAGGGTCTACGACATAGAATTGTATTACATACTACATGCACTTGTGTCAATTATTTAGTTTAACATATCATCGTATTCAATTGCATCAACATCACACCGATTAAAATACCTTCCCTGCAAATCTCACCAACATATCCAAAATATGAAACAAACACATGTTATTTCAACAATTTCAGTGAGAGGAATGTTTGTTTGCATGTCACTGTATTTTGTCTCAGGTCACACCATTTTGTTTCAAATCTTTCAACTGTCAGTTTGGTGAATTTTACAATACAACATGCCTTATTGTAGCCTCAGTCCAAATTGCATCTAGATAGGTCAGTGAACAAACAAATTACAACCATTTTCCCCTAAAACTCACCACTGTTGGTCACAGATTTTTAGTCCTTATATGTTACATCACATGTTAGAAAAGCCTGACCAATTTTACAGTTGGAAAATGCCATACGTTCGTTAATACTCTACATATTCCCATCATCGTGGCGTCATGTTAAAGGGTCCTTTAATATTCTTCCCAGTGTTCCCTTTCTTTTTATTATTGATTAACTTACTTATTTAAGGGTTTTGCATTTTTTTCCAACATACTTAAACTAGGCCGCAGCGTGGATAACCAAAGAACAACTTTCAGGCGTATTAGGACAAACAATATGGGTAAGAAATTATTTGCTGTAACGGGAGATGGCCTGTCACACTTGTTTACATGCTACACGTCGAACTGTCAGTTTGGAAATGACAAACAACTTTAATGAACATGGCTGTAATATAAGTTAAGTGTACCTGAACGTTGATGGAATGGTAATTTTTCCGGTTTACGAACTCGTGTTCATATTCGGTGGGGGCCTGTATCCGGATTTGTGTTCCATCGATGCAGCCAAATACATTAGGAAACCCAGAGTTTGTGAAGATCTTGAGCTTTGTCCTTTCAGCAGCCTCTTGATTCGGTAGTGTCACATACTCGTGCAGTTGGCGTAACAGTGCATTTGTCACTCTTGTAATTGTGCGTGAAACTGTTGACTGGTCAACACCTACCAATTCTCCACAGACATCTTGGAAACATCCACAAGCATAAGATCTTAGCGCAACCATCACTTGCAACAGGGGCGTCAGTGCTCCTCCCCGGTTAGACAATTCGAGGTCAGCACGCACGCTGTCTGTTATAGTCAGAATATTGTGTCTACGGAAACGAAACTTTCTAAACAACTCCACTTCGTCGAATTTCTCGAACGGGTTTGTTCGATCGCGGAATATGGGGTTCAATGCCAACTGACGTCTCTGTCGATAGCGCCGATAAACAACAACATCCATGTTGCTTCGCCAAATCAACTGTCGCGTACTGCGGTAAACCACCTTTTTTTCTGGTTTACCGTAACACCGATTAAGCGTTTGGTGTTAGGCCTAACACTGACTCGTGCATACCATTTTTCGCCGCTAAACGGGAACTCCCGACAAACACCGTTTTGCCACGCTAACACTGACTCCTGCATACGGGCCCAAGAGGAGAGCTAAGAACAAACATAAAAGTAAGTTCAAGTGCCTCTACCTAAATGCTGATTCACTGCCGAACAAAATGGAAGAACTACAGGTTATCATCGATGTAGAGAAACCAACTTTGATTGCAGTGACTGAGGCTAAACCAAAGAACTGCACTTATGAAATTACAAAGCAAGACATTAGAATCCCTGGATTTAGTCTGGTGTGGAACCTAGAGCAGGAAGGCAGGCTCGTGTGTATTTATGTATTGGAATCTGATAATATCACCTATCGAGAAAGCAACATAAATAAGTGCATAGGTTTTTCAGAATGTGTCTGGATCCAAGTAAAACCAAACAAGGAAGATACGATCCTAGTTGGGTGTATATACAGAAGCCCAAACAGCAGTGATGCAACCAATGACAAATTAGGTGACCTAATCAGGGCAGCAAATGACACAGAAGCGTCCCATGTACTGATCATGGGAGACTTCAATATGCCTGAGATCGATTGGAGGGGAAACACAACAACAGTAGGGGAAACCCATAGGGCCAGCTAATTCTTTGAAAGCACCCGTGATGCCTTTATGTTCCAACATGTCGAAAATCCTACCAGGTATCGAGAAGGACAACAAGCATCAATATTAGACCTGATATTCACAAATGAAGAGAACATGGTCACAGATATCTCAGCCCAAGCCCCCCTAGGTAAGAGTGATCACCTCACATTATCTTTCACCTATCAGTGCCGTACAGAAGAAACTGAGAAGTCATACTTAAAAACATTCTACTCGCGTGGAAATTATGGTGAGATGAGGGAACTCATGGACATCGATTGGAACAGCCATTTCCAAGATAACAGTATATATGAATGCTGGGGTGAGTTATCACAAAAGCTGGAAGAAGCAGTGCGGAAACACATACCGACAAAGACAATCCATCTGGATGCAACAACCAGGCCACTGTGGATGAACAAAGAAGTGTCTTCTAAAGTCATACTCAAACAACGAGCTTGGAGGAAATACGCTGCCACAAGAAGCTCTGATGAACACAAAATATATGCCAAACTCAGAAACCAGGTACGATGGAAGTCACGTAAGGCTATACGAAACTTTGAGAAACTCATTGCCCAAGAAGCGAAGGATAATCCAAAAACATTTTGGGCATTTATAAACTCTAAGATGAAAACCAAGAGTGGAATAGATGAACTGGAACAACCAGATGGGAGCCTAGCTTCAAAGGATATTGATAAATCAGAGGTATTAAATAATTTTTCTCAGGAGTTTTCACTAGAGAGGATGTTAACACAGTACCCCTGGTACAGAAATGCAAATTGGTGAAGGACTTCCCTGAGGTGCTATTCATACCAGACATTGTTAAAAAAAAGCTGGACAAACTCAAAACAGGCAAATCACCCGGACCTGATGGAGTACATCCAAAAGTGCTGAAGGAATTGAGTGTGGTGCTTGCAAAACCACTTGCTATAATTTTCAATAAGTCATTTGAATCTGGTTGCCTACCCAACGAATGGAAAATAGCAAATGTTATCCCAATTTTCAAAAAAGGAAACCGGCATTCTCCAGCAAATTATAGGCCAGTAAGACTCACATCTATAGTATGCAAAGTAATGGAAAGTATCATCAGAGAGCACATGCTCAGCCATATGCTAGAGAACTAATTTATGTCGGACCACCAACATGGGTTTCTACCAAAGAAATCAACAGTTACGCAGCTACTAGAAACTTTGGAAATATGGACCGACGCAATGGATAGGGGGGAATCACTAGATACTATATACCTAGATTTCATGAAGGCATTTGATACTGTCCCCCACCAGAGGCTAGCTACCAAGTTACAAAACTATGGCATCGAAGGAAATACTCTGAGATGGATCCAAAGTCTTTTGACTGGAAGGAAACAGCAAGTCGTAGTAAATGGCAGTAAATCTTCCTTCAAAGAGGTTCTCAGTGGGATACCTCAAGGGAACGTCCTGGGTCCTATTCTGTTCGTCATTTTCATCAATGACCTGCCAGAGATTGTATCAAGTGGGATAAAATTATTTGCAGATGACGCAAAGATCAACACAACTGTGAATTCCACGGAAGACTGTGCTGATCTGCAAAAGGACCTGCTGGAAATGGAGAATTGGGCCAAGCAGTGGCAGATGAAGTTCCATCCGAATAAATGCCAGGTCATGCGAATAGGGAGACACCACCCAGACTATACATATGTTATGCATGAAAATTCTACTGGCCAGCCACTAAATCTCGAAGAGAGTGAGGTAGAGAAAGATTTAGGAATATTTGTAGACAATAGGCTAAGTTTCTCCCAGCACATACAACAAACCGTATCCAAAGCTAATAAGATTAAGGGAATGATTCGCAGAACCTTCAAATACTTGGACGAAAAGATGCTGATCACATTGTACAAGAGCCAAGTACGGCCAATACTAGAGTATGGAGTCACTATATGGCACCCAACGTTGAAGAAGGATATTAAATCCATTGAAGACGTTCAGAGAAGGTTAACTAAGCTAGTGCTACATCTGAAGGACCTTAGTTATCCAGACAGACTCAGGAGACTCAAGTTACCAAGCCTCACATGCAGAAGATTTCGTGGGGACATGAGCAACACATGGAAGTTCCTGAATGCTGAGTATAATGTGGATGAGGCCTTGCTATTCAGACGCATACAGGGAAGCAATACCAGAGGTCACTCCAAGAAGCTTTTCAAGCCAAGGTACAACAGCTCACTCAGAGGGGCCTTCTTTTCACAGCGAGTGATAAACATGTGGAATGAGCTACCGGGAGAAGCGGTGGAAGCAGCTACCATGAATCAATTCAAGAATGCGCTGGACAGGGCCTGGGCCAGAGAAACATTTCTGTATGATTTCGAGGCTGCATACCATTAGAGCTGAGAGCTACGAGCTTTGTATAGGCTACCATAAGCCTGCATCAAAGAAGAGGATAATAAAATAAATAATAATAATAATAACAAGAGACCAACTGGGAAATACATGTATAATTTATTTACATCTTTAAGAATATTGTATCAGTATAGGTACGTACTACAATTCATTTGAAATTATCCATAAGTAATATACAGTATGTCAGTATTATTAATATTTTTTCCTTCCCAAAGAAATACACACGCACAAGTTATTTATTCACACTTCAAAGTTCTGGGTTCAACGCAACCGAATACCTCTAACACTTAGCCGACATAGAACTGAGGGTGAGAGGGCAGGGGAAAAAGGCTGATAGGTCTTCACTGTATGACTGCCAGAAGTAAAGTGAGTGAATATGCTGAGGGTTTGACATATTGTTAACTAGCGGTATTTTAGATGCTAGAATCTTTATAGGAAATAGAACCATAACTTCTGTGTGTGGAGGCCGGAAAGCACTAATGTATGATATTACTCAAGCGATGATCCGCTTACTGTATCTGCTTACTATATCTGCTTACTATATCTGTTCCAAGAAATATCAACCTAACAGAAATTAAGTGTGGTAAAGTCTAGTAGGGAGGGCTGGCTGGCTCCTCCTGCTGTGCTGTCTCCAGGTCATCTGCCTGCCACACCCCCTACCCAGCTCTTTTATTCAGATGGAACACATTCAAAATACAGGTACACAGTTGCTGGGAGTCTCCTCAGTCAGAGACAGTCACATGGCATTTCATTGGCTGAACCCCTCCAGTCAGTGGTGGGGGGAGCCAGGGGGTGGGGGGGGGCTAACCCACCCACCCCAAGTCAAATACATATTTTTACATCAAGTTCACCAATTACACTTACATGGGAGTATCAACCCTGCTTATCTTTACATAACACCCATGGTCACCAGTCCCTTAGATTGGGACAACTCCAAAATAGTAGGAGTTTCTACATGCCTTACCTTGAGATTTATATATACTTATCATCTCCTGTTTATATATTAAACTGCCACCAGGTGGGGCAGGGAGGGCTCACCACACAGACACACAGCAGAGTCTATCTCAAAACCTAGCCACTGCAGCAACACAGCAGGTGGAGTACACTTTTTTATAGATAAATCTAGACCCAGCAGTGAAGTTAGCTCCAAAATCCTATTATACCCATCTAATGCTTTCTCAAGCGTGCTCTCTACCCCCACAAAGTCATCTAGATAGCAAGCCACGAAAAACCCTTTTTGTCTCATTAAATACACAACCGTCGACGTGATCCTGGCATATGCCATACAGGAGGACCTGCAACCGAAAGGTGGCGCTACATCAAAATAATACTTACCCCTTACTTTAATACCGAAAAGAGGGACGCTTAAGGGACAGGTCCTCAACTGCCTATACGCTCTAGCTAAATCTATAGACCACATGAAACAACCCCGACCTAATCTGGTTACCTCCCTTGCCAGCGGCATTATTGTAGGCAAATTGATTGAAAACTTCTTACCCTGATAAAAACCCTTTACTATACCCGCATTAACACTCTTACCCCTAGGAAAGCTAAGATCTACGATTATCCTACGTTCCTTGGTATTTTTCTTTGGGCGGGTCATAATGGAGCTAATTTGAGCCCAAGGAAAAAAGAGGGGGGCATCAAATGGACCCAACAGCGAACCGTGAGCGGTCTCAGTAGCTACATACTTATCCAACCAAAATAAATCTTCGTCAAGGCAACAGTGATTGACTTCCGTAGGAATCAGTGCTACCCGACCAGTAAAATTGGCCGGCCACCCAAATTCCAAGTAGTCAACAACCTCGTAATCAAAATAGTTCACCAGTAACTTCCGCCACATCACTATATTTAAACCAGACGGGACCGGCAACCGGACCCCACAGTAATTAGGGAGACCCGATAACCAAACTTTATCATATAAAACCTTATAACTATAAGCCATATCAAAAGTGGAGGCTTTCTTCCACACAGGCCAAAAACTATCTAAATGCGATTTGTACTCCTGCGGCGAAGGCTTGCTGAACGGGCCAGGGGAGGTGTCTTCAGTCAACTCAACAGGCTCCCCCCAGTACCCTTCATCGCCCAGCAAATTAGGACCCCCCACCCCTCGGTCATGTAGCATGACCTGTCCTGCACCAGGCGGAGATTCATAAACACAAGCATCAGACAAACACCGATGATCATTATCAACATTGGACAGCTCTAATGCTCCGTTTCCAACACTAGGATAACAATCACCATTATTAACAGAACATAACGCAAACGGACAATCAGAGGGAACTAACAAACCGTCATCATTAACAGGCAACTTAACAGAACCATCAACATCTACAACTTCCAATGGAGGAACTGGGCAATCATGTGCCATTAGTGAGTGCTGTGGAGCACCACTAAAGGTGCGACCATTAGTAGGACTATGCACAGAGTTGACGGCTGGATCAACTGAAGGAGGTAATACGGAGGTGACAGGCAACCTCAAGCGCATATGGGTGGGAGAAGTCAAAGCAGGTGAATTGACAGCACTATGAGTAGTCATAAAGTCTGCAACAGGTACAGTGGCGGCTGCAGTGGCCGTATGAGAAACCACCGTAGAGCTTGAAAGGAGCCAAGGCGATTCAATATCCCGAGAACGAATGAATGCGGCCCCGGTCACCATGCCTATGTCAGCTTGAGGGTCCAGATGCACAGCATCATTCAAACATGCAATATCCCGTTTAACCGTTTTACCTAACATCTTAACATTTGGCCCTAAACTGCGCAACCTAGGATTGAACCAATTATATCTATCCCTCTTACGAGATAAACGATCCGGATGCAACACACAACCAGCACCATTACCATAATACAAATGATCACAGCAACCGGCTGGCAAATGTACACTCTTTTCACCAATCGCCCTATCACAAACATCATTAAGGGTATTAAGCAACGGCATAACCACAGGACATCGCACATTTGAACACATCGCAAAGGAACACCTCTCGCTGATCTGATAAGTCCCCACAGTGACCGACACTGATGACGCGACACACACTGTAGCTGGCGCAGACGTCGACATAGTATCCAACGAACCGAGACCATCATCCATGTCCACGAACATCATCCCCGCGGTCGCATCCGATGTTGTCCCCAGCTGACCATTACTTAAAAAACCTTGTTAAGAGGTGCAGAAGAGTTATCAACAGTCTTGTCATCCCTGACACAAAACTTGCTCTTGCAATCCAGCTCTCTCTGGTAATGTTTGCACCTCAAGTTATACGCACACCATGTGCAAATGTGCACAAAACGATCCCTCCCCAACCCATGACTATTAGCAAAACCACACTCCTTCCCACAAATCGTGCATATGCGACCATCAACATCCTTGTTATACTCCGACTAGAACCCTCTCTTCCATGCTTCACAACCGCCTTCAACAAACGTTTACCCAAACTACTTTCATCTCGCCGAATGTCTTGAATCAGCGATGTGTCATCCCAACCATTGGGAAGCCTCTTATCCGCAATCATATTGAACACCCGCTCAGAAAAAGCAAGACAAGTCTCCCACGTATAGTTCTGAGCCATATCCAACAGCACATCAACATGATCCTCCACTCTTTGCACACAACTAGCAGGAATATCCCCATGCCTAATCATACGCCTAATTGCTGCCAGGTACTCATACCATGTAGACTGTCCCTGTGCCACCTTATTCTTTCTCTCACCACAGATTACATATAAATGGGGCAATAGTTTACCTTTTCCCGCCACTTTCCTTGCTTTAGCACCTGCAACCCTCATCAATTCTCGCATCAGTTCGTCATCAGAGTCAGATGCGTCACCATCACTACGTTCCAACCCCAACTGCCGTCCCTTATTGTCCGCCGTCGCTGCAAGCAACGCGCTGACAGTACTGGCCAAATCACTACCACCCCGATGAGCAACATTGTCCACCCCCCTATCACTGTCGTCCCTACACACGGCCTCGTCGATGTAGCCGACCTATGTCTCGTGCGAATACCCGACGGCCCAGCAACAGCCTGTGACGTCACATCCCCCCGCACAGGTCAGCCAACAACAATGGCGAATCAGGGACCGGTGACTCCAGATTAGCAAGTCGGGACAACAACGGGGCCGTAGCACTTGACAGTTTTTAATCCAGTAGGCGCGGGAAATCCTCCAGCGTCACCCCTTGGATAGAACTACTCACCGCCGACGGCGACAACCTCGAAGAACCGGCATGCGCTTCGCCGCCGCCGGCAAAAACAAACAAACGAATCGTCGCCATCATCATCTAGAAGACAAACAACGACTAGCAGATGCCAACAGCTCCCTTCAGAACTTGCCACTCCCCCGCGCACTTCCCCGAGCACGAGACTTCAACACCTTCGGCATAGTAAGTTCACTCTTCACGACAATATCAAACTTTTCTTTGAAACTTCTTGCTGTGAAACATCCAGGTCGTTGCAGCTTGGTGATATGGTGAGGAATGATTCAATGGGGCTCGTGTGACCGGAAATCAACTCTCCTGGGTTACCGAATTCCAGACCATGTTTTTGTAGCTAGGATGTGCATCTTACAATGGCTCCGTGGTCCAGGGTTTTTGAATTATATAGTAGTTATACTCAAGCCTTACATGAGAATGGTAGCTGACGTATTCACCTAGGATTCTCTTAACTATCTACAATACGAAGCGAAGGATTCAGGGCGAGACAGCTTGCGCAGGCCGGAAGAAGCCTCAGTCTTCGTAGTTGGAGGTAAGCAAAAAACCTAACACCAGTATCAGGACCCCTATCTCCCCAGCTATTCCTATAGTTTCCAGTCAACCCTAGATCTTTTATCTTTATACTCGAGTTAATGGGTTGTACCTTTCAACTTATAGGAGTGGGAGGGCGGGCCCCTGATCCTTACCTCCGTATTCGTAGATTCGTAAGAATCCTAGTAATATGTCAACTTACAAGTAAGTCTAGTATAACTAATATATTCTTACTTCATCTTCCGAATACCGGAAGTTAAGTATCCGGGGAGAGCCTTTGAAGCATGGTTTTTTTGTGTACCGACCTTCAATTCGACTCTATTTCCCTTCCTACTTACTTCCCCATCCTTTCTGTTCACCTGTATTTCTTGCATCGGTATTATTCTGTAACCTCATTTTCTGTATATGTAACGTACATTTTCAATTTGCGGGCGCTCTCTTTACAGACAACGCCTATTCATATATCGGTTGTTTTTCATTGATCCCAACTGGGGCTCTTTATTTGTTGTAAAATTTTTTAAACGAAACCCAGTAGATGCACGTGCTTCTAGCAAGTCGTTTATTCCCCAACTCCACTTACTATTATTTTTACTATTTGTAACTTTATTTCATGCCTATACCTGCATGACTTAACTTTAAGTACAAGCCCTCGCTTGCTTTTGCTACCTAGGTATGTAACTATACACCTAAATCTGTATTTTTTCCTCTTTTTTCTTTTTATCTAGTGTCTAATTTTTTCTGATTGTTCTGCTCAGGATTGTTCGCTGGACCTCCCCAGGATCCTCGATTGATTTGTGATAAAACTTTGCAAAGCTAGTACTGTCCCTCCAGGACGCATTTCTCATAATCGCATTCAAATTAGTTCCCATGGCATTAGCCGAGGATGCTGACGCCCCCCTAGTACTATGGCCCTTATATTTAGTAGTATCAATACCTGCTATCCTTAGCACCTCAATGGTCCAACGGGCCAGGGTTGCTCTAGAAATAGGCCCGTGGGGCCCAATGTATGAAAGTAAAAGTTGTGTATTCTTTCCCCTTACTGTCTCAGTCCTTGACACATAGCAATTTATTGTTTTAACCACGCATAATCTTTCATCAGCTGAATACTCGTAAAACCTCACCGAGTCAAGCGGTTGACCCAATTGGTTAGCTAAGTTAAATTTTTCATTTTTAAAAACAATGGAGCCCTCTTCGACCCTCATTCGTTCTACATCCAGACTAAGGATTGTCTGTCCTCTTTGTGAGGACACCAGTAACAATAACACAACTAGTTTGTAGGACAATGCTTTTAAGCTTAACTGTACATTTTCTTTAAGCCTAAGTATCCAATCTAGGACTACCTTTACACTCCAAAAACTGTCATACCTGGGTTGTAGCGGTCGCTGCTCGTGGCAGCTCTTGCAAAACCATTTAACTAAATAATGTTCTCCCACAGTTCTCCCCTGTGACCTGGGCAAAATTAAGCTGAGTGCCACCTAGCTGCATTTATCGCCCCGTATCCTACGCCCGTCTCAAAGTAATTGCGTAGATATCGTAATACATCTGCGATTCTCGGGTTTAAAACCTTTACATTTTTCTCTAAGGCCCAAACGGCCCATTTATTAATATGGGTAAGATAATTCTTCTTTGTAGCTAAAAGAGGTACCCCGTCAATTTTATGTTGTTTAAACCCTCGTCTGATTTTACTGGATTTTGGTGCCCTGTCCCAGAGAGGTTTCCCTCCTTCCTTGGGAACCGCAGTTGTTCCACCGACTCTTCCTGCAGCAGTGGATGCCAAGGTTGCGCCGGCCAATGTGGGGCAACAACAATCGCCCTCGTCCTGTCCTTCTGTAGCTTCCTCACTACTCTGGGGATGAGGCTGAATGGTGGGAAGCAATAAATGAAGTTATTACCCCAATTAAATGAGAACGCATCTGTTCGCCAGTTTTCAGGTTCTGGATTTACCACGACACATAAAGATGGTAGCTGGGCATTGTAAGTCAAATGCGAATCATATCTACCTGGGGTGTAGCCCCAGCTTTTCACACTAGGCCTTTAAATAAGATCTTCTTGCAACCTCACTCCAAATGACCAAGAAACTTTGCCTTTGATTGGCGTAGGTCCGGTATAGACTTGTTGCTACCCTCGGAATCTGAGTGATCGATAACCCATTTTTTTGTATCCTGTGCCCAGACCCTAACCTTGACTAGCTCTATAAACAATCTTCTGTGATCTGGTGCCCCCATATTGTTTTATATACGCTAAGGCTGTGGTATTATCAGTTCTTATCCTAATATGCGTATTCTCTATCCTACATAAGCTTTTAAGTCCAAAGTAAATTGCTTTCAGTTCTAACACATTTATGTGTGCTAGTTCGTCCGGGTGGCAACGTCCCCCCGTTTGGGTAGTCTCCGTATGTGCCCCCCAACCCATAAGGGAGGCGTCTGTACGTAATTCCACCTTTGCTGTCACAAGTTCATATCTGTCCTGGTATGCCATAATTTTTTAACCACCAGTAAAATATCAGATTTACCCACGTGTGAGCACCACATTGACCTCAAAAAACCCCCCCCCTCCCCCTCCCTGTTAGTAACTTTTTAGTGCCTTGATTTTATCTCTCTCTAATTTCTTAAAGTGCGCCCCCGAATATTCTACCGCTGGCGAATAAGCTACCATAAGGCCTACTATTCCCGCTACCTGCCTGATGATCGGGAACTCTTCTCCTAGAATATGCTCTATAGCCTGTGATAACTTCTCCACTTTCTCCTTCGTAAGTGAGACTATCATATCTGTTGAATTTATATCAAACCCCAAGAACTTTAGGCACCGTGTAGGTTTTAAAACTGATTTTTCTTTGTTAAATGTGAATCCTAACTTTTCAAACAATTCCACCAGTTCCGATATGGCTAATAAACATTCATCATAAGACCTTCCTATGACAAAACTATCGTCCAGATAGGGAAAACAGATATGCCCCCTATCTCCCATCTCTGAATAGATGGGCTTAAGCAACTTTGTAAAGATGCGAGGTCCCGGTGCTAACCCGTTTGGCAGGACCTGGTACTCGAGTAAATAGTTATCTAGCCGAAATCTCAGGTATTTCCGGTGTTCTTTCTTTATATTCAAAGAGTAATATGCATCCCTAAGGTCTGCACTCGCCATCCACATATCTTCATTCAGTAAGTCTAATGCTGTTTTTAAATTAAACATTTTAAAGTGTTCGTAATGAATTAATTTATTCAATTCAGTCAAATCCAAGATCATGTGAACTTTCCCACTTGGCTTAGGTCTCAAAAATATATTCGAAACCCGCTGGTCCTGAACTGGACTCACCTCCGCCAGAACCCCCTTTTTTAGTAGTGTAGCTACTTCCAATTTTACAATTTTTCTTTCACTACTGTCCATCCTAAATGGAGATGGTTCTATTGTCTGTACAGGGGTCTTTACAAACGGTATAGTTAGTCCTATTACACAATTTAAAATCCATTTATCACTAGTTAAACAAGACCAGTTTCTATAAGCATTACTAATGTTGCCTGCTTTAAACATTTTGGAATGTTCCTTACCCTTGATCAAGTCTGTTGAGCCACCCACCTGGTCAGGGTGCCTCACTTCTGAAAACCCCGGTTCTGCGTCCCGCGACCATGCCCCCCTCTAGGGAAGGACTGGGTGTTTCCGTACGGCACGTAGTCCTCGGATGACCTGCCAAACTTCTTCTCTGGCGGGTGTGCCCTGTTACCCAAGGTTGAGTTTCCTCTCACGCCTCTTGCGCGGAACCTGGCATTTCCCCTGGCATTTCTTCCTTGGTGTTCGAACGGGTTCCTACGCTTCCCTCTGTACACATTATAGGTGCTCATGCAATTATCCGAAGCCCACACTGACTTCATGAGCTGTTTATTCCTCTCACCCAGGTTGTCACCCAACAAGTACTCCGTTGGTTCTGGGAGATCCCCATACACATCCCGCTTGTCATTGATCAACTCCTTTCCCAAGCGGGAATGGACTACCTTCTTCACGCTCAGTTTTCTATCAAGTTTTAGTTGTGTGTGTGTTGCGACGATCAGCTTAATAGCATTTAACATGTTCACTCCTTGTGCATCCAGTTCTGGATCTGCGGCTCCCCGTTGCAAAATAATATCCATAGTCGGCACAATGGCCGTCAAAACCCCCACTATACCTTTGGAAGCCACCAGGAGCGCATTCTCTCCTTCTTTTCTACTCTCGGCGAACCTAATCTCCTCATTGAGCACCTGTACTCTGGCTAGTGGCACATCAGCCAACCCCGTATACAGCCTAGAGATCTCCCTAATCGTTTTTAGGTGCTTCTGGCCTCCTTCCAGAGGTCCTCCATAATAATGTTGGATTGCCCCCGCCATACTTTCGCTAATCGTTATCCTAGAGGTGACGGGTTTTTTCACTTTCTTGTATGTCTCCTGCAACTCAGACAACAGTGCACCCTGATGCAGTTTACTATCCAACTTTAACTACGTCTTTACTTTTGGAATTTGAGCTGCACGCTGCGGCGTTACTCACCGTGCTACAACTCGTTGTCTCCGACATCTTTTATAGTTTTCGTCAGCCAATTTCTTAGGCGGTTGAGGCAATTGGAAAACCTTCAAAACGGCGACGACATAATAATAACTTCTACTGCTGGGTCCTCGACCCCCGACGTCGCAGTCGGAGCCTTACTCAGGCCCGACCGTAACACTGACAATTGTTCCGCCGTATTTAGATGTCCACATGACTCAAAATCCACCTCCTCCCACAATTGAGAGTCTTGGTCCTCATCACGATCGTAATCGGCCCACTCATCGTCAACATGACCTACATAGTCATCGTAACCGCCATCCTGACCCACATACGGTCCCTGGCCCTCTTGACCTACATAGGCTCCGCGCTCATAATCCAAGTCTTTCACATCATCCCGTAACTTTTCCGACTCAGTACGAAACGCTCTGGCTTCCTCTCTCAGTACCACCATATCATCATAGATCTTTTGAATGTCCGACAACGCAGGAGGTTTCGGGGTCACTGAAGCAGATGGGCCCGCGAACGTTGCCGCCAATTTCCCGCCCTCGGTGAGTTTAGCGTGCGCTTTCACCTTAGCAACGGCCGCCATCTTTTTACGTGGCTTAGCTTTGGCCACCTTTGGCATATCCGCAGATTCATTATCCGAGTCACTTAAACTATGAAGTGATAACGGTTGCTGGTTGTCCATAGACATCATCTTAGCCATCTTGGATGAACTTTAAACCAACTTCAGTAACGCGACCACTCCGTTAGACAGCCCAGAAGCTTCTATGAACGGCCGAGATTGTGTCCGTGCACGAATCTCGCAGTCTTACTGTTGTTCTGCAATCACAATATTAGAGCCATAAGTAATTAAATCACATGATTTTGATTGTAACACAATCTTTATCAATATTTATCATCATGTAATAGACAAACTATATAACTTTTTTCCCCAACTTACCTTTAGTAGCCTCCTCCAACTCGCTGCTGCTATCACCTCGCTGCCGAGTTTCAAACTGAGGCTACTTCCGGCCTGCGCGAGCTTGTCCTCTCCCCGGATACTTAACTTCCGGTATTCGGAAGATGAAGTAAGAATGCATGTTACCGGTGATGCGGATTCCGAGGGACACCAGTTTGACAGGGACACTTCCATTCAAATGCATTGTTAACTGCCGTGAGCAAATCTTCATACAGAAGAAGTCAAATATCTCCCAAATTACACCATCTAGAAACAAATCGTTTGGTACACATATAGAAAACATCTTTACCATAAAGACTATATTAAATTTATAAGGTTAGGGTTCTTGAATTCTATTATTTTTGAATAAAACTAACGTTTTGCACTGCGCGTAGCGTCAAACTCAAGGCATTGTCAATGGCCGTAAGCAATCTTCATACAGAAAATACACAAGAAGTCAAATATCTCTTAAATTACATCATCTAGAAACAAATCGTTTGGTACACATATAGAAAACATCTTTACCAAAAACATTATATTAAATTTATAAGGTTAGTGATGATGCTCTTCGATTTTGACGCATGTGCAGAAGCGATGTGTCCCTCGCAAACTGGTGTCCCTCGGAATCCGCAACACCGGTGTGGCGGTCTCCGATGCCACAAGGCTGATATGCCAAATGTCGCTTCTGCGCATGCGTCAGAATCCAACAGCGTCGTCTGCGCATGCGTCAAAACTGAGCCAGTCTCAAAGGCCGTAATCGATTAACACGACCCGGGCGACTCGGGTCATCCGAGTCGTCAGAATTTCAAATCGAACACCGCGAGTGGAGTCGTCATGAGTGCGCGCAGTTACAAATCGGTACCCGTCCTAATATGACCTTAGATGGTGCCAGGACATAAAACTCAAATCCTATTTTGCTGTACGTATATTTGTTATTAAAATAAATAATTACGCGGAGAACCGTATTCGATTATTCGACCCGAGTCTGCAGGATGTGCGCATGCGCCAAAAAGTGGCTCGGGTGATTGGCATATCAGCCTTGTGGCATCGGAGACCGCCACACCGGCAACAAGTACAATGCCAGTTCTTCACGACTCAGAACGTCGTCGTCGCAATGACTTGACTTGAGTCAGATGAAAGTCAACACAAAATTACTGTTTTACATCATTGTCGTGAGCACATCTTATTCAATTAAAATAGAAGGAATGAAAATACATTGTAACTATCTACTAGTTTGCAAAACAATCCAAATATATGGTTCTGAATGAGCAGATGGGGAAGATATCCAATGTACAATGCCTGTTCTTTCAGATTCACAAGCTTAGTATGGGGGCTGCCATTTTGTAGTCCAATATGGCCTCCAGAAATAGCCCCTCTCATTGGACACCATGTAAGGTAGTATCTGATTGGATCCGACATCCTGAGTCCAGTCTGTCAATACGAAGCATATTCATCGCTGGAAGGAGCGGGACAACCAGCCACGTTTGAACTCGTTTGAGCCCGTTTGAACTTGCCAGAAATAGACTTTCCTCTTCTCGTCTTCGTGAGAACTCAGTGAAGTAGATTAGTTTTCCGCATTATTGATAGATTATAGAACAGAAATACTTGACAATAAACATTAACTTTGTTATAACTATAAAATGATATTTATTTCAATTATCATAATCATGTGTTGTGTTCTTTTTTTATTGCAAATGGCGGCCCCCATAAGGGGTGGCCATTTGCAATCGAAAAGAACAGCTCTGATTGGCTCAAATTATGGAAAGATTCCATTATTTTTTTAGTAGTTTCTTGTTCAGACATAGTTACACATATATATGTATCTTTTGCACAGATTAAAGTGCTTGAAGTATATTTTTAATTTATCTACATCGACTTCTGTTTAAATCACACAATATCAGGACTTAAAGAATGGGAAACTATTCCTGCAAGGGTATGCTCAATATGGGACAGTGGTCACCCGTTTTTCCTCCTTTCCTCGCTGTGGACACTTATAGACCGTTTGTTGTTTTGGGGAGTTTTCAGTCGCATTGGTGCGCTGATGGCTGCAAATCTGCAGCACTGAATGGGCACCGCTGAAAGCAGTCCCATGAGGTCGGGAGTTGGCTTCCAATGGGGAGTGATCAGAGGAATTGGGGGGGGGGGGTAGGGGGAGGGGTGGGGGGGGGTAGGGGGAGGGGGGGGGAGGAAGGAAAAAGGCAGCCTAAGAGCCCAACCACAGTCCTCTGAGAGGGCCGGGGGAGGCTGGGTGGTTGGTGTAGTTTTACGCCCCAGTAAGACCCTAGGCCATACCCACTTGTGACAGCGCCCACTCATGGCGACTTTATAGTGCTGCCCCACTGGGAAATCAGGCCACCAGCGCCATGACCTGATGTCCCACACAGTCACATTGGTCGTAATGCGAAGCATTTCGTTTGATGCGAGGGAAGGCAGAGCGACTCCCCCCCCCCCTCTCCCGGGCTTTCACCCAGCATTCGCGCCTCGCGCGACGCCCGCTGCTCACCCTCGCCCTCCCCCGGCCCTGAGCGTTCACGCCTCTCCTGCCACTCCTCACTTTCTCCCTTATAAGGCCGCCCGCCGGCCTCCCTCAGGCACTCGGCCTCCTGCCGCCTTCCAGCTCTCTGCCCTTTCTTCTTTTTGGCTCTACTCCACCTCGGACCGCTGCTCCTCTGCCGACCCTGCACCATGCCCAGCCGCGGAAAAGGAAAGAGTCGGAGAAGCCCCAGGACCACGGGGATGGCCACGCCAGGACCCTGCTCGGGCTCCCCGGGTGGCCCCGGCCCCTCTACGGCCCCCACCTCGCCCGCAGCCCCCTCGGGCCAGCCCAGCAGCGAGACGGCCCTCCTCATCGAGGCCATCACCCGCCTCACCAGCCGCATGGACAGACAGATGGACGAGAGGGGGGAAGCCCGAGGGGCCCCGCCGGAGCCTGCCTACAGCCTCCCCCACGTCCCGGCGCCTCGGGCATACGCCGCAGCCGGGAGCCGGCCGCCGCCTCCACCTCAAGCGACCCAGTGCCAGGGCTACACCCGCGCCCACACCAGCTCAGCACCACCGCCCACCTACCGCCAGGACCCCGAGGAGTACAGCCCGGCATCCGCGGCCGACGCGGTGCGCGAGATCCTCGCTTCCGCCGAGGCGCACCACACCGTACGCCGCCGAGGGATCCCAGCCGATTACCTCTTCCCTTGCGACCTCGTGGAGAGGGGGGCGGGGCGCAAGGCGGTCAAGCTCGGAGAAGCAACCAAGGACGAGTACAACCTCGCCCTCCTCTCCATGGTCAACCACCCCTCCTTCCCGGATCACTCCCTCCAGGGCCTACACCAACACCATCTCACCCTCATGAGAGACGTCCTCATCCACCCCTGGCCGACCGTCCGCCGGTATTCGGAGACCATCTTTTCCTGGATCGCGGACGGAAGGCTCCCCCAGGGGTGGCATGACCCTGTGGCCCTCAACGCGCTCAGGGTCGACTCCCTGACCACGCCCACCATCCCGGCAACACCAGCTCCCCGAGGCGACGATGGGGCCCGAGGCGCACACCTGCCCCGGCAGCATGTCGACACGCGCACCGCCTACGACAGGCACGCTCACGGGGCCCCCTGCCCCGCCTGGAACCGCGATCCCGCCTCGTGCGATCGCGCCCCCCTCGGAGAGGCTCACGGCGAGGTGGGAGACAGGCGCCGGCACGTCTGTGCCTATTGCGCCAACGTGCGGCGCATATTAACAATGCACAGCGAGGCCGGATGCCGCACCAAGCAAGCCCGTGAGCGCCTCCCCCCGGCCGGCCCGGGGGGCCCTGCCCGGCGCCTCACCCCAACCATTGCCGACAGCCCCGCGACTTCCACCGACGACCTCCCAGCGAACACCGATCGAAACGCCGCCCAGACGAAGCCGAGGATCATCACCTCGCACCTCACACCTCGGGCCTACCAGCACCACCTCAGCCCAGCCTCACGAGAGACCCTCCTCAGACAGCCCAGCCACCGACCTCCACGGCACCGACCTTCACGACACCGCCTTCATGAAGCCGCCCGACCCGACCCCGACTCCCACCCAGCCCAGCCCGGAGGAGTTCGCTGCCCCCCTGCTCGACCCTCGCCGGACCTCCTCCCCCAGGCCTCAGGAGCGGGCCTCCCCTTTTTTTGGCCGCCCGCCTCCCCCTCCACGTAGGCCCCGGACCCTCCTCTCAACCAGGCCTGCCTATCCGGGCCCCCGCCTCGGGCGCCCCGCGCCCCCGCCTCGGGCGCGCCTCGAGCCCTCTCCTTACTCTTTGGCGGAGGGCTCCTCGGCCCCCCCTCTACCAGAACTCTGACATTGCTCCTTATGAGCCCCTCCTATTTATCTTCTGCTCCTCATGAGCCCCTCATTTACTGCTCCTCACGAGACTGTTGCTCCTCATGAGCCCCTATGTTGCCCTGTTTGTTTTACCTTACTCTTCTCATATGTTTGTTATCTTCTTTCATACTTGTTTGTATATTGCCCGAGGCGTCACAATAAACGCCTCAGTTTCCCACCTCCGCCTCTGTTCTTCCTTCTCGCGCATCGGTCGTAATGCGAAGCATTTCGTTTGATGCGAGGGAAGGGAGAGCGACTCCCCCCCCCCCTCTACCCGGGCTTTCACCCAGCATTCGCGCCAAGCGCGACGCCCGCTGCTCACCTTCGCCCTCCCCCGGCCCTGAGCGTTCACGCCTCTCCTCCCACTGCTCACTTTCTCCCTTATAAGGCCGCCCGCCGGCCTCCCTCAGGCACTCGCCCTCCTGCCGCCTCCAGCTCTCTGCCCTTTTCTTCTCCACCCACCCACCCAACTTTCTCTCCTCTACCCTCCCCCCTCTGCGGCGGAGGGCTCCTCGGCCCCCCCTCTACCAGAACTCTGACATTGCTCCCTATGAGCCCCTCCTATTTATCTTCTGCTCCTCATGAGCCCCTCATTTACTCCTCCTCACGAGACTGTTGCTCCTCATGAGCCCCTATGTTGCCCTGTTTGTTTTACCTTACTCTTCTCATATGTTTGTTATCTTCTTTCATACTTGTCTGTATATTGCCCGAGGCGTCACAATAAACGCCTCAGTTTCCCACCTCCGCCTCTGTTCTTCCTTCTCGCGCATCATCCTGACACTGTGCGCCCAGTCCCTCTCCTGATCTCATAACGCCAAGCGCCGAGCAGCAACAGGTACCTATTTTATAAGTCATTGGTTTGACACGACCAGGATCCAAACTTCAGTCCCTCCAGATTCACCGGTATGCACAGTAAGTCCGGCCAAGGCCAGAGAAAGGAGTGAAGAGGATGGGATTAGTTAGGCAGTGGGTGGGGTTACCTGTTTGTTGCCAGTGAAAATTAGTGGTTAGTTGGTATTGATGTCGAGTCAGCTATGGTGATGAGGTGGGGCCTGCTAGTCCTCGATGTCATGGTCTGGGCGACCGACAGTGTTGATGATGTCTGCGTTCTGGCGGTAGAAGCGAGCAAGTGCGTTCCAGGATGACTTGGAAATTCTGGAGAGGATAGCCAGAGCAGCCCTATTGTCGCTGAGTTGGTGGTCAGCGTCCTCCATGAAGTCACTGATGGCAGATCTGTCGACGGCGCCACATGAGGCGAGTATGTGGGCCACATTGAAGATCTTAGTGCCGCAGGGACAGCGCTGGAGGTTGGGGACATCAATCCAACGGCGGTAGCCAGTCCTGAAGCGGTTGACGGCGACTTGGATGGGGGATGTTTGTTCTGACCAGGGTGTACCAGAGCCAGCTTATTGAATAAGGGTTCCGTACTTGTTCCTTCTGTGTGGCTCGTTCCCAGAGTTTGGTGGTGGCTCGAGAAGCAGCGGCGGTCAGTTTGGTGATGGATGGAAGGATGGCTGTCTCCACGTCTGCTCGGTTGGCACCGGCTAGAGCGGCACAGTCGGCCTGGTCATTACCATACAGTCATATATGCAGGGGACCCATAGCAGGACTGTGTTGAGGTGTGCCTGATGTCTGGTCAAGATTGTAATTTGGATCGCGTCGTCAAGGGAGTGTCGGGCATTTGGGCGGGCGATCTCTTTGATGGCATTCAGAGAGTCCGTAATGATGATGGCAGTTGAGTTATGGAGGTCTTCACGGGCCAAGTGAATGGCGGCGAGCTCGGTATCGAGAGTGGAAGCAAAGTCTGACACCCGGGTGGTGTTCTTTGTGTTGGAGAAGGGGATGAAGATACCGGCTCCAGCTCTACCTGATGTTGGGTTAAGGGAGCCATCGGTGTAGACTGTCTTTGCGAGAGGAAATTCCACCTTCGCCTGAGTTATGGCCTCGAGAGCCAGGGAGTGGAGTTCTGGGGTGGTGTAAGCCACCTTGGCAGCAACTAGGTTGGTGGTTCGGGTTTCCACTGGGATGGAAACCCATGGTGGCTTTATTGTGAGGGCTGAGGGCGAAGTCTGCAATGTGGAGTCCATGGGAGTCCTTGAGGGTGGTGATGGCGTCCTTGAGGCGGTAGGAGATGTGAGGGTGACCGTGGGTCCCATCTCGGAGGTAGGCCGCGGCTATGTGGATTGTTGGTGAAAGGCCTGAGGAAAGGGTTCTTGTGAGGTGGGTGGTGAGAAGTTGTTTGCCTCAGAGGTGGACCGTACTGGAGCATTCAAGCAGCCATTTACAATCGAACCAGTGATGAACGAACAGCTCTGATTGGCTTAGCATGACCACCCCCGAAGCCACTTGAAAGACTATACCTGATTGGACATTGGCGCGAGCCTAGTGGGAGCACACAATCCAGCAAATGGAAATGGAAATCGCTCGTCAATCTTCGTTACGCAGCAAACAGTGTGGATGACAACGATTGGTTAATAATACGACTGCGACTCAACTCACCCGAGCCACTCGAATTTCGAATCGAACACCACGAGTGGAGTAAAAAAATACTATCGAATACGGCCAGCAAGTGTGGGGGTCGGTCCTAAACATTGCTTATTCATATTAATTAAGTTGAAGGTATATCAAGCATAACTGCTTACTAACTTTTGAAATGTGATTCCTTGTTGCTTAGCTGCTATGTTTTTATACTGACCCACCCAGGGGGGAGGCTAATGACTAACACGTGAAATATCCCAGATAGCACACAGCCGTCGGCCCGACGTCGGCCCGACGGCGGCCTCTCCGTCGGGCCAACGGTGGAAATCGTCGTCGGGCCGACATTGTTTTGTCCAACCTCCCGCCGTCGGCTCGACGGCGGCTGCCGCCGTAGGCCCGACACAATATATTTATTAAAAAAATAGAAAACCTTATACCCCAGTCACACGAGGCCTGCGTTCGCTAACGATCGATTACCGACGTCAAAACTTCCTCCTTGCGCCCTCCCTACGCCCTGATTGAGTGCTGTCGCCGCGAGGACGCCAACCGACCGGCGTCGATTTCGGGAATTTTGGACGCAAGGAGGTTGCTGCTGCTGCACGTGCAACCTCCTTACGCCCTGTTCCGGCGGCGCCATTCAAAATGGTTGGCGCCCTGGCACCGCCCTGGCGCCACCCTGGCACCGCTCTGGCGCCGCCCTGGCGCCGCCCTGGCGCCGCCCTGGGTTGGTGGTAACACATGCGATGCTACAGTCACCATGTGGTCGGCGCCGACATGGTGCCGACATGGCGCCGACATGGCGCCGACATGGGGCCAACATGGCGCCTAAGACGTATTTGAATCAATTTATCCAATGGAACGCTGGGTGGTTGGCGTCCTTTAGGGCGTAGGGAGGTTGGCAGCGAACGCTGCCTCTCGTGTGACTGGGGTATTATACAGAAAAAGTGAAATATCTCTACAACCACACCACGTAGAAACACATCGCTTGGTACACATATAGACAATATCGTTACCAAAAAGATTATATTAAATTTATATGGTTAGCGTTCTTGATATCTATTAATTTTGAATAAAACTAATATTTTACACCTGTACGTATTGACACTATAGTGACAGTGTCTTCTCGGAAAAAACCAAGATGGCGGTCCTTCGTCAACATTCCGTACCGGGTAATTCAAATGGTATTAACACGAATAATTCCATTAATACGTCGTAATAAATTACAAAACTTTTACAAAATAATCTAAGCATATTAATAAACAAACCTGTTAAATTATTCCTTATTATTCCTGCGATTTCTGGAGTTATTTGTAGAAAAAGAACGCTGCTCATCGATCGCACGTGTTCCGGTGGCGACTCGAGCCGAACCATCAACAAACCGTACCCGATAATTCAAATCGTATTAACACGAATAATTCCATTAATACGTCGTAATAAATTACAAAACTTTTACAAAATAATGTAAACATATTCATAAACAAACGTGTTAAATTATTCCTTAAAATTCCTGCGATTTCTGGAGTTATTTGTTGAAAAAGAACACTGCTCAACGATAGCATGTGTGCCGATGGCGACTCGAGCCGGAAATTTAAAGATATGCGCGTATCAACACCGTCGGCCCGACGGTTGGCCGACGGTGGCTCAAAAGTGGAAAGCGATTGAAACCTAACGTCGGAACAACACCGTCGGCCCGACGGTGGGCCGATGGTGGGTCGAATGTGGAAAATGAATGCAAACCATCGGCGGGCTACCACCGTAGGCCCGATGGTGGCCCGACGGTGGCTCAAAAGTGGAAAGGGATTGAAACCTAACGTCGGAAGACCACCGTCGGCCCGACGGTGGCTCGAATATGGAAAATGAATGCAAACCATCGGCGGGCTACCGCCGTAGGCCCGACGGTGGCCTGACGGTGGCTCAAAAGTGGAAAGGGATTGAAAACCAACGTCGGAGTACCACCGTCGGCCCGACGGTGGGCCGACAGTGGAAAGTCGATGGCGACGGTGTGACCAATAGCCGACGTCGGCCCGACGGCTGTGTGCTATCTGGGATACGTAAACAATACCAAATATCCAGCAACCGGAAACGGAAACATACGTATGGGGGCTGTCATTTGTATACTCGAATTGTGTAATAACAGTTATTGGTTAATAATATACTCGTGCTGATATATAAATAAATAATTAATTTTCCGAGCGTGGTTCTGCGTGAGCTGGGCGATGGTCGTTCTCAGCCATCTACTCCTATGTACCCCGCGATATTCTTAGGTCAGCACCACTGGCACTCGCTAAGCACCTGACGAAAGCCAGTTATGCTGATCTGGTGTAGGGTTCATGAAAGTCTTGAGATCTACTGTACATTGTTACTGGTAAGACCGGACGCATTGTTCCCCGGTTACTGAGGATTGAGTAATCTTCTGTGTAAATACATGTAAAATTGTCCACGCCCATGAATTTCTGTTTTCAATTATGCCGCGTGTGTATGAGACCTTAATACACACGAGTACCACGTATACTCCCCCCATTAAAACTGAATTTTTTAAATGCTGTGCGCATAACTGTGGAACTATGTTAAGATGGGAGGTACATATTTGAACTTGAAGGAAGCATTGATAAGTTGTGTATTATGCTTACTATTTCCCCAGAAGCTCGCGCGTCACTGTAAGACTTTTTGTTATCCTTAGTTGTACAAATATATCTGTTGGGTTTGTTGCTTTGTGAGTAGGACGCATCTTCAAGTCCAACCCAAATATACTATATAGAGCGTTGGTCTGTCGTCAGCGACTCTCCAGTCTTTCTAACAACAATAACCAGGTTATACTTCATAAGGTGCACTTCCAGGGTAATTATTGATTAAGATCGTTTTGGATTTTGATTTTATTCAGTGTGGTTAGCATTACATTTACTGCGCTTGTATTGGAAGAATTTGCTACATGATGCAATCATGACTTTAGAGTAAATAAGAGTTAGAGACTAGAAAAGAAATGATGCTGTCACTGTTTATAATCTCGAGATAGTCACTGTCAGTGACACTGCCACTGGCACTAGTGGCAGTGTATGCAGTATAGTCTTTATCTATAAGATTATATTTAATATACTCTTAATGCAATAATAGTCCGATGGCTTTCAAATCTTTGCCCCTTTTTTGATATATCAGGTGGACCATTACAACCTAATACCCAGATAGCACACAGCCGTCGGGCCGACGTCGGCTATTGGTCGCACCGTCGCCATCGACTTTCCACCGTCGGGCCGCTGGTGGATTTCCGACGTTGGGAATCAATCCCTTTCCGCATTCGAGCCACCGTCGGGCCGCCGGTGTTGTCCTGACGTTAGGGTTCAATCCCTTTCCACTTTTGATTCACCGTCGGGCCACCGTCGAGCCGACGGTGGTGGGCCGCCCCAGGTTTGCATTCATTTTCCACGTCTGGTTCACTGTCGAGCCACCGTCGAGCCGACGGTGGTGGTCCGCGCATGCACAGTTCTTTAAATTTGGATTTCGGCTCGAGTCGCCAGCGGAACACGTGCGATTGTTGATCAGTGTTCTTTTTCTACCAATAACTCCAGAAATACCAGGTATTTTAAGGAATTATTTAACAGGTATGTTTATTAATAGGTTTAGATTATTTTGTAAAAGTTTTGTAATTTATTACGAAGTATTAATGGAATTATTCGTGTTAATACGATTTGAATTATCCGATACGGTTTGTTTACTTCGAATCGCCACTGGACCATGTGCGATCGTTGAGCAGTGTTCTTTTTCTACAAATAACTTCATAAATCGGAGGAATTTTAAGGAATTATTTAACAGGTTTGTTTATTAATATGCTTAGATTATTTTGTAAAAGTTTTGTAATTTATTACGATGTATTAATGGAATTATTCGTGTTAATACGATTTGTTTTTTTCCGAGATTCGAAGACACTGTCACTATAGTGTCTTCTCGGCTGGTCAGCGGTTTCCGCCGTCGGGCCGACGGCTGTGTGCTATCTGGGTATTCAATGTTCTGGAGTAATAAATGAAAAGTGGCTAGTTTAGGAGCAATTTGAACTCAGAGTACACAAAATCATTCTGGTAAGCTTGCCAAAAGTCCTGTAGCTATGACACAGATTGCCGTCTCACAACGGTCACGTGGTGTGAGCTGACCTGGTAATGAATAGGTAGTCTGGTCCCCTATCTCTTCTACTGGCCAGACCAGGTTCACCTGCCCTCACCCCCTGCCCCCCCCCCCCCCCCCCCCCCCCCCCCCCCCCCCCCCCCCCCCCCCCCCCCCCCCACACACCTCCACCTCATGCACACACACTGCCCAGTGATTGTGTGTGTGGGGCGGCGGCGTGGGGGGGGCAATTAACTATGGCGTGTGTATCTAATTAGCACACTTCCAGAGCCAGCCACTGTGGGTGATGGTGGGTGGATGATTGGGGGGGGGGGGAGGTAGGCCTAAGTGTGTGAAGGGGAGGGAGGCTAGAAGCTGGTGGTAGTGTCCCATTATATATCCTGGAACCTGACTAAAGGCATATATGGTACTGGAAATGAGGGAAAGACTAATGAGGTCACGAGATTGACCTCCTTGGTGTGTGGCCTCCCTCCCTCATAACTTTCTCGAAGTAGGTGTCCAGAGGGATGAGGTAATAAATTCACTGATCATTTTGGATATGCTGTCCCAAATCATTAGTTAATGCACCAATATCTAGTTGGATATATACAGAATCAAATGTAGATAAGTCCTTTTTTTTCTCCTTTTTATAAAACAATTTCATTGGACCATGCAATGTTAAGACTATACTGTATACACTGGCACTGGTCAAACATTATACTTAGTTATTACTTCATCTTCTATTCAATAACCTCAGTGTTCCCTTCTATGTGGTGACACATATTTAATAAACACACTAGTATCTAAGTTAGATGTATCGACTAAGCTCTAGTCAATTGCTTTGGTTTTGAAAATTTGATGGTTTTATGGGACTATGACTCGTTTTAGAATGTATATATATGCTCATTTCTTTTACCCAAGCCGCCTGTAAAGACTAGGACTCGAATCTGTGGTTGTGTAGGCAGGCTATAGTGAACAGGGATGAAAGATCTCCCCAATTCCGCAGATTTCAGGATTTTTCAAGCCCACAGCACCATCAGCCTATACTAATATGTGGTGCTGACGCCACAGCACTATCAGCATACACTACTAATATTAATAAATGCTCCAAGCATCGCAGCACTATCAGCGTACAGTACTAATACATGCTTCAAACGGTGCAGCACTTTCAGCATATACCAATATATATGAAACCCGACTTCCGGGAATTTTCCGCGATTCCCTGACAGTGCTAAGCCTATGGGAGAATATCAGCATTTCCGCATTTTTCCCCGGAGAGCACTTTCATCCCTGAGTGAAATCATTACAGACAAAGGGAAAGGAAGAGTATAAAGTGTAAAGGAAGAGAGAGTCAAGCCCTCTGGTTCATTATTTATATGGTTACATGGGTTCATTGTAGAGTATCACCCCACCCCTTTCTGCCAATGGGAAACAAGCATTCTTGGCCCTACCAATAGGGATCCAGCATTCCTGGTCCCCATGGCTACCAGTGGTCTGTCGACCACCACCAAGCTAGGTGGCCCCCTGGCCACCACCAACTTTGACCCTGAGTGTGGTGATCCTACCCAGCAGAGGGGGAGGGGGTAGACCCTGAGTGCGGGTACACCCAGCACTGCCAGCACCACTATGTCTATTTACATCCCACTCAGGCACCACCAGCACTTACATATATATATACATACATGCGCTTGGTCAGGTACACCTGTTTAGTGATAAAACATTTGCATTCCCCCAATGCCGTAAATCAGAATATTTTACATTCCGACACATTTTCTAATGGGTTGTTCAGCAGCCGTCTCAGGATCAGGGATATGGGAGTAATCAGTGAAATGCTGTCCTGTTAGTCTTGGTTTTACACTGTCTCACAAACTACTAACTTCAATACTCTGAACATTATGTATGATCTGCTTTGAAGGAACTACACATGTAATAAATACATTATATGGAATAATTCTTTTGATAATACAAAAGACATCGTTAAACATGAAAAAGATGGTGACATTTGATTTTTGCTGTGAGGTGCATTACAGCATCACAAAATTAATTTAGTTGTCTGTGATCGGTATTTAATGAATTCACTGTGCTTTGTAAGTAAGCGGTCCTTTTCCTGGGCTACTATTCCAATAATACTGACCCACCCAGGGGGGAGGCTAATGGCTAACATGTATATGTACACATAAACAATATCCATAGTCATAGAGAGTTAACTTGAAATTCAGAAGAACCCAGAAACTGGAAACAGCTATTTTTGCAGAAATGATATAAACTGGTCCCAGTGTCTTCTCCCATGTTTTACCTATCACATTCACCCGAAACCAGAACCAGGTACCAGTGGTAGTTTAAGTACTGCTGAAACTGGTTCTGGGCAAATATGTGCTTATAGATTGTGTCCAGTGGTGACTAGCATGATACAAATAGTCATCAAGCTGGTTCGCTGTGCCACCTTGAGGACTGTAAAACATTGGAGAAGGCACTTGGACCAGTTTATGTTTCTTTTATAATTATTCAAATGTTCTTAAATGGAATAATATATGCTTCTTTTAATCTCTTAACAAGAATTCTCTTATGTGGTTAAAACGAATTTGTAAAGTAAGTACAAGAACATGCTTGAACACCAGCAGAAACAAGTATGTAAAATGTGGGGGGGGGGGCGTCGGTCCTACGCATTGCTTATTCATATTATTGCCACTATCTGCAATAGTCTGCTTAAATCATGGTTGTGACTGTGTGTCACATTGTAACACACAGAACACTGCAGGAACATTTTTTTAAACCTAATTAAATCAAAACTGGAGGTGGCAGTGGTTACACAAAATATATTTCGGTTGATAAGTTCACTCAGATGGACATTAGTATAAAGTATAAAATAGATGCTCAGAACCCATTTGTATTTTTGACACGAATGCAACTATCTGGTCAATGGTTCTGGAGAACGACTAATAGTCAAATCTTGATAAGTATTTTAGTTTTGAAAATTTGATGCTTTCATTAGACTACGCAGCTTTAATCGATTTGATTAGAATGCCAGTGCAAAATTGTACCTAGTGAGTAATAACATGTTTGAACACTGTGAGTTCTCTTTAGTAACTGTTTATTTGACCTTGCTTTACCAGTGACATGACGATCTGAATGGGTACCCACTCATCGTACAACATCAAATCTACAAAGACCTTTCATCTGCCCCTTAAGCTACAATTGTTCCCTGTTGTGTTTAATCAGATCTTGAACATATGCATATATATATATATATTTTACCTCGGTATACAGCCTCAGGCTAGCCTCAGGCTAGGGAGAAGGAAGCACGTGAGGTACCAGCAATTAGCATATACAACTCACGACTGGATTACGTGTCGTTGGGTTGCTCCGGCAATATTAGTCTACATACAAGCAAATACGCAGTAAGTATAATAAAAACTGTGGTTAGCTTAATTATGATGCATTAGAGCATCATTATGGAAAGTTTAGACTTTCTTTGGTCCATTTTGGACGAGTTATTTGGTTATAAAAAACCAAGGATAGAATTCCTTCTCGAAGGAACGAAACCGATCATTAGCGGTTCTGTCAACACCCGTGTCACCGTGTGATTATGGGTAGAGATGTGGGCTCTGCCTCATCTCCTGTGGAAATTCTCTCGTACTCTAATAGAGAGTAATGTTGGAGATGCTCCTGGGTTTCTTTTATAGACTCCCCACAAACTTTTTCAGGCGTTTCTCCGAGTTTCGTAGCATTTTCTCCAACTTGTTGACGTAGTAGTCACAGGTGGGAGAAGTGTGCGGAACAGAGGGATGGGCGGGACGATACACTGGTCCCGACCCCGCGTAAGGTTTGGGCTTGACCCACAATCCACGCACAAATTTAGCTTATTACGCCTGTGTTATAACGGTATAAACACGTTCTCTAACACCACTAGATGTCCAATTGAGTTTGAAACAACCATATTGTGACATATACCGGGACTGACCAAAAATCTTTGTTTCAGTTCCCGATGGCCACGAAGCGGAGTAAGCGCGGTGCAGCAGCAGCCGACAAACTGTAAGCAACTTTGTGGCTGGCAATATTAATAATCATATTTCTGAGTGGCACAAAATTACTAGTGACCAAGAAATTTTACAAATAGTTAGGGGTGTTCGCATTCCCTTCACACAATTTCCGGTACAAGGCAGTATACCTTTTCCTTATAACATTGAACCGGTTGAACGAGAGGCACTAACTAAACAGGTACAAAAATTCTTTGAGAAAGGAATTATACAAAAAGTGACATACTGTTCAGGAGAGTTTATTTCAAACATCTTCTCGAGACCAAAGCCTAATGGCGAGGTTCGAATGATCCTGGATTTAACAATCCTTAATAAAATGGTTGAATATCGACATTTTAAAATGTTCTCGCTAGATACGGCACGAGATCTGATTACGCCAGATGCGTGGATGGCTAGTGTTGATTTACAAGATGCATATTATACGCTTCCCATAAGGGAAAAAGACCGGAAATTTCTTCGGTTTCTTTGGGATAACCAACTCTATGAGTTTACCTGCATGCCGAATGGTTTAGCTTGTGCCCCTCGTTTATTCACTAAACTGCTTAAACCTGTTTTCTCAGTAATGGCGCGGAAGGGTCACATAATGTTTCCATACATAGATGATTCCTTTATTATAGCATCAACACAAATTGATTGTGTGAATGCAGTTTTGGATTTATGTGCATTACTCACTAAACTGGGGTTTTATGTACATCCACAAAAGTCAGTGCTTAAACCAACAAAACAACTCAAATGTTTAGGGTTTATTCTGGATACACAGTCTCTTACAGTGTCGATAACAGAACAAAAACTAATTAAGTTTATGAATACAGCGACCCAGCTTATTAAGTTACCAAAACCTAAAATTAGACAGGTCGCAGTCCTTATTGGGATAATGATATCGTATGCACCCGCTATTCTATACGGGAAGGCCCATATTAAATCTCTAGAAATAGATAAAAATTTTGCGTTAACACGAACTAAAGGGAATTTTGAGCGAAAGATGTTTATTTCGCAAGAAGGGCTACAGGATATTGCATGGTGGATGCAACACATAGCAAGTTCACCAAATCCAATCCGCATGGCGGAACCTAATACAGTAATTACTACTGATGCTTCGTTAGAAGGTTGGGGAGCTCATCGAGATGGGGTCACAACAGGAGGTAGATGGCTTGATGATGAAAAATCAGACCATATTAATGCACTAGAATTGCGTGCTATTTATCTGGGCTTATGTAGTTTAGTAAAGATAAATAAATCACAAGTTAGAATACTAACTGATAATACTACTGCCATGGCATATATTCGTAACATGGGTGGAACCAAATCAAAGTCTTGCAATCAGTTGTTTAAACTGATTTGGAACTGGGCACAGGCTCAACATTGCAAAGCGCCTGCTCGCCAACTAACAAGAATAGGTGAGAACAAAAACGTTGAATATTATAATAAGAATGAATGATATTAAGGATAAAAATGAATTATGTAAAAGTCTCCCTAGCCTGAGGCTAGCCTGAGGCTGTATACCGAGGTAAAATAGTATAGTTATACGAATCTTACCTGGGTATAGATGATGGATAACTGTTGTTTTCCCGAGGTATAAGCCTCGGGTAGACGTGGGCTAGGGCCCACCCACCACGCCCTGCCACGTCTATCCCGTTGGTGTACCATTACGGGAAAATCATAGTATCCATTGTATTGAAAGATCATTTTTTATCCTGAATAAGTAGGTTAAAATTGCTGGTACCTCACGTGCTTCCTTCTCCCTAGCCCATGTCTACCCGAGGCTTATACCTCGGGAAAACAACAGTTATCCATCATCTATACCCAGGTAAGATTCGTATAACTATACTATATATATACCTTATAATTGGTGAAAATGTCAGTGTGTATAAGAGTTAATATAATGAAGACTATAAATGGCACTGTTGTTGTTGCAGTGCTGCCACTTTATAAGTTTTGAAAGTATTATACTTTTTTTCAAGGAAAAACTACTTTCTATACTTCTTTTCTACTTTTGTTCAGTGGTAAATTCTTTTTTATACTTTTTTCCTGCAAAAAGATTGCCAATCTGGTAATTTAAAACTCTTCAAACCTTCAAACTTAGAATTAGGACTTTGATGAGACAGAGATGTGCTTTGTTAGTCTCTTTGCCGGAATGGTGGCTGTTCTGTTGAGTGGAACTTTTGCTGAGCTCTGCTGTCAGTGACCAAGTGACAGTGCACTGAACTATGCAAAACCGAGCGCTCAACAGCCACAACTCCGCAAAACACTGCACACATCATTCCTGAAGCCTGTTCACAAGTAGCACATGTTAGCTTAACAAGGTCACAAATAGTTACAAATCAGCGAAAGTTGATCCTTATTTATATTTTTTTAATACTTTTTTTACACAATTTTGATTCTTAGAAAAAGGATGTTATACTTTTTTGTTGTTGACCAGTCATCTGCTGCATCCCACTGGACTTCATGCTTTGTACATCCTGTTATCTGTCTGTGTTCACATTACATTTATATGGTTCATCTTATTCACTTTTTTTTTTTTTTTTTCAAAACAGTAACCATATTTTCAGCCACTCTTCTCTCATCTTAAAGGTAATATTTGTTCTTTCCATAATGAGTTTACCATATTTTATGTTTCAGCAACAAGTATGTACATCTTGATTTATATGTTCCCTATGTCATTTGTTACTTGCTTGTTTAATTTCTCACAAATTTTGTGTATGGTTCAACATGAAGGATATCTTTACATTATATATATAATGCCCTATATATATATATATATATATATATATATATATATATATATATATATATATATGTAGGAGGGGCAGACCAACACAGAAACTAATAGGCGTATATGGTTAGTTTTATTTGGCTTATATCATTGCAGTGTAATCATGACTCAACTGTAACCATATTTGGCTGGGCAACCCGCCCTACCCATAATAATAATAAGAAGAATAAGCGATCGGCTCAAAAACATAGTGGAGCATAAGCTTCAAGATCATAAGCATACAGTGAAAGCAATAACCAAGTCATAATAGCTATATAAAATCAAAAATCAAAAAAAAATCGGGAAAACAGGACAGGAGCGTGTGTTGCCTGGTGCAGGCAAGTGAGGAATGGGCCGAGTCCTACAACGAGGGGAGTGAGGAAAGGTGGTAGTGGCGCCACCTGATGGATTCGAACCCAATAATCGATAGAACATGCCAACCTACGACGGGGGAGATCTGCGCCCTCCCTACACCAGTATATCATAGATATACGCGTGTGTAGGAGGGGCAGACCAACACAGAAACTAATAGGCGTATATGGTTAGTTTTATTTGGCTTATATCATCGCAGTGTAATCATGACTCAACCGTAACCATATTTGGCTGGGCAACCCGCCACGGAGCTCGCGACCCCAGCCAATCAAACAGTGTCTGCGAGGGCCGTCGCGACACGCATATCTGCCAATATGCGATCAGAAAGTGGGGTACAAATGTATCTAAAGACAGTATCCGATGCCCAATCCCCCCTGGTCCTGATCTCTTCGAGGGAAGCACCCTGCATCGCTAAAAACGTGCAGCCCCCCCGACGTAGGGAGTGACAAGAATAGTCTCCCGGAAACAAGCCAACACACTTCGCAAAATGCTTAATCGTGGCCTGAACAGCCTCGTAAGAAAGAGGCACCAATGGTTCATAAGAACCTGGAACCAAAAAGGCCGATGTATCTTCGGAAGTTGGTGTTTCAGCAAAGTGCCTCTCTAACCAATATACCGCACAAAGGTCAGTATTCACCACCCTGGTAATCGGAATTAACAGTTTCCGCTGACTGAATTGAATCGTTTTTGACTTACGTATAGATAAGAGGGCACCCCAATCGTGAAAAGTGATATCCCTACGGAGCAGCATAGAATCCGAATGCGTTATTTGACATTTCCGTAACAGGCCCCTAAATGCTGTCAACAGTGCCGCCCTAGTGGCTGTGTGACCTAAACTATTAGAAAATAATGAGAACATCAATAGCAATTGTCTAGGAAGCAACGGAGCCGCCCTGCGGACCTCGCATCCCAATTTACGTTTCGCTCCCCCCAACACAGTCTTCACAATATAGGATGTATAATCAATAGGCTCAACATCCTGTGATTAAAAAAAAAAATTCAAGCTAGACAAATAATTGGTAATAGACGAGTATTTCAAAAATCCTGACAACCAGGTAACATACAGTGCCACTTGTGTCGATGAACAAGGGGTTGGAATTAAGTGTCCCGGAAAAGAGTCTATGAACCTCATGTCAGTTCGGACTTGCATACTACGCGCCAAATTCGAGTTAGGCGGGTAGTAATGCGATTGTAGCTCCTTCATGTTCCGTTGGAGATCTAGAAAAAAAACAGTAACATTAATCGATGTTAAACAAATAGTGGCAGCACATATGTTTAGGCAAGCTAGCCTGCATGGCTGACCTTAATGACGCTGTGGTCCACCTGCTCAGTGCATCGCATACCTTATTCTTGTCTCCGGGGAGGTGTGCAGAGGAAATCTCGAAGTTATATTGACAAGATAACCAAAACAATCGTTTAATCCAGTCCATAATAATGCGATTCTTTGACCTACCAGATGATATTGCGCAGCTGACTACTTACCCTCCCACAGCGAACCCCATCGGTGAGCCGCCGAAATGGCAGCCCACATTTCCCTCACATTAATATGAGCTGACAAGCAGGAGGGATCTGAGGAGGCGAAATGATGGCCCAAGCTTGCTTCCAGCTCTAAGCTATCGGTGTCTTTAAATACGCCAGCTAACCAGTCGTCGGCATAAATGGCGCCAAACCCATAATCCGATGCATCCGAATATACAGCTACTACAGGTGCATGGCGACCAAGAATCTTTGCCAACCCGTTAAACTTGTCCATAAACTCTAGCCACCAAGCAATTTCGTCCCTGAATTCGTTAGTCAACGTCCATTTAAAATAGGGTAGCTTCAGCATTGCAATTCCGTCGTAAATCCGACTACAGAATGATCGGCCCCCCCTAACAACTGTGGCACAGTGTGCCAGTCGACCCGCTAGCTGCTCAAGTTGCCTCTTCGTCGCCTTACTCATCTCCATAAAGGGCCGTAGCTGGATCTTGAACTTCTCTATTTTTTCCTGCGGTAATCTAAGCTGTAAGGCAATTGTATCGATTTCTATCCCCAAGAATCTTGCACACTGGGTCGGTGACCGTAATTTCTGATAATTAATAAAAAAAAACAATCTTCTTATTAAGGTAATTACTATAGTCTGATATCGTGCACACGATTCCCAATCGTGGCCGAGCGAGGCAAAATCATCCAAATAATTAATAGTGGCAGGAGCCCCCCAACGTGATGCGCAACGCACAACGCAATCCCCAATCTCTGAAAAAATGAAAGGACTGGATGACAACCCCATACACATCCTATTATCTAAATAATATTGAGCATCATCTCCCAAGTCAAAGAGCAAGCCCTGCCTAGGTCGATCTAGGGGGTGTATAGCCACCGATCTATACGCATTTTTAATATCCGTGACTGCAATGAAGTCACCCTGTACCATCTCCTCAACTAGAGCGTCCACTCCCCTATACGAAAATGGTTTAGTCACTTCATCAACATAATTATTTACAGACGACATGTATGGTTTGGAGCAATCAACAACCATTCGTAGATCAGTGGTCGCCTTCTTCACACAAAACACATTATGTATACAGGCCGGTTTGTTAGTTACCCTACTAATATAGCCATCGTCCACTTCCCTGCGGAGCTTGTTAACAATAAATTCTCTTTCAACATCCTGCAAAGCAAAGGTCACTAGTGAATCATAAGAGGCCGGACAATTAATATTGATGACATGGAAACCAAACAAAAAGCCCTTGAGCATATAATCCCAATTACAGTCCAATGTACCACGAAAAAATAACTCGCACAATAACCGGCAGGGCTTCAATTGCGACAGGCAACCTGCAATATAGTGAGAACAACAACAACTTCCCAACGAACAACTCTTATCAACAGTAAATACTACAGTATTATTCTCATGAGTTAAGTCCATAGCTGTGAATACAAGGTCCCCGCGAACCAGTGTCACTGATAACCAAACTGATTTAGGCAGCTCCCAACCCAACGGTGCCGGCGAATCGGCCATATCCCGGAAATCGGTCAGTTCATGGTTGGTTGCTCCCGCCAGTGCGTATGCGTCACAGTTCGTCCCCGCCGAAGTTGGAGCCTCCACTGCGACTGATACTGCGTACCTTATCCCAGCTCCTTCCTTGGCCACTGTCACACATGCATGGCTGTCCTGACGCGCCCGCCGCCTCCAATTCGCATTAAGGCTCGCCTCCGAACTGGTCAATGCCGTAGCCTGCTTCGATGAATGTACCACACCAGATGTCACGCTGTCTCCAGCTGCCCGCCCAGCCCCAACCTCCGCATTTGTGCTGAACCATTGTGGCTGATCATCCGACTGAATTTGGCTGCCCCGTGCCGCCGTATCTCAATCCTTAGTGCACACAATTTTGTTATGGACCGACGCACCACATTTCGCACACCAGTGCCCATACTGACACTCCGAGGCCGGCAACGCACATCCATTCTGCTTATTGTGCGCATAGCATGGCCTTTTGCCATCCTTCATAAAGACACTTCCGGTATCCGCTGGCTGAGATGCCGCCTTCCGCGTCCGCATGTTCTCGAATGAATAATAATCCAACGCATGCTCCTGCAATCCCGTACTGAACGCCTTAAATCCCACTTTCACCGCCTCTCTTCTTACCACAGTGTCATACCCAACATGGGCTGAATGGAAAAATTTGTCCCCTCTTACCTTGCCAGACATGTAGGCGATATGGCGAACAAATTTCCGCATATCATCTAAAGACGCATCATCCCTGTCCAGCACCCAATGGCACCCTGCTTCTATCAACTCATGCGGGTTCAGTTTGGTTACACATTTCCTCTCACGGACAAAAGTCTTTAAATCCCACTTACTCTTAAACTTCTTGTCAGCACTCGTTGAACGATCACGAGTCTCCGACGAACTCGACGAATGACGCCGGTGCTTGCGACGCCTGTCCTTAGATGCCCTCCTACCACGAGCCGGTTTCTCGGTCACCTCTAACTGTGCCAGTTCCTCTTCCAACTTCCGCGTACGCGCCGCCATCGTCGCTAGCTTCTTACGTTGCTCCAACTTGCGTAGCTTTGCCTCCAGGACTCTCTCCTCGTCACTGAAAGCCCCGTCTTCTTCTATATGGTGCACCGGCAGTCCTTCTATAATCCTCGGTGCTTCCATCTCCGCTTTAACACCCTGCTCTTTCGCCGCCATGGCCGTCTTAGTACGCGCCGATCTGCGAAGCGGCCCACGCGTCCTACCACATTTAGCATTTACAGGTGCCCCATGCTTATGTCCACATGGCCCGCAATACTGATCCGGCATGAGTCCGGCATGAATCAGAAATCAACAGCACATGGGCAGATAAAATGTCACCTCACTGCCCAAGCTGCCACAGTGTCATGACACCGGCTATAGCAGTCCCTTCACACGAGCCAGTCGACTAATATTTATGAATAATGGACACCGACTTAGCTGTCAACCTCTAGCTGGTTTATCTTAACATTGAAGGCACTACAACTCAACAGCACATGGGCGGATAATTGTCACTCACCACCCCAGTTGTCACACTGTCATGACACAACCCGTTGCTGTCACCGCACACCTGGCAATAATACTGCTAGTCGGCTCCCATTCAGAATTACGTATGACCACTTTATTGGTAACTCCTTCAGTGTGCAAGTTGTTGACAACGGTATGACGCCCCAAGCTGGCTTATCCTAACCGTAAAGGCAATAGTATTCAGCAACGACTTACTTGTAACCTCCTTTAGTGTGCACAATTGGTGACCGAGTATTCAGCAACATATGGGCATATAAACTGTCACTTCAGCCCATGCTGTCAACTTGTCATGACACTCACTGCAGCTGTCAGCGCACACGAGGCGATAATATTGGTAGTCGGGTTCCATTTACGAAATAACGTACAACAACTTACTTGTCACCTCCTTTAGTGTGCACTCATTCTTGTGTCCCTGTGCCGTTCCAAATAGCTGCACCGGCGATGGACAAGCCTGGGTACGGCAACCGAAGGAATGTGGCGCGACCAGGCCCCGCTGTCAAGACACAGACGGCGACACTCCTGCTAGTCGGTACCTTTATGAAATAATTGATGACGACTTACTTGTTCATTTAATCATTGTGCATGTAGCATACAAGCTGGTGTATCCTAGCACTGTGTCCCAGTGTTCTAAACAACCAAACTGTCAAACTATCATGACACCGGCTGTCGCTGTCAACGCATAACACGGCGACACGTCTGCCAGTTAGCACATTCCAAGAACTAAAGGACGAAATTAGAGAAGCACCGAGGAAGCAGTGAATTGTTGCTCGCACTGAACAGTTTTGTGAGTTTGCTCGGCGAATTGTTGCTCACACAGCCCCACCCAAAAAAAACCCGGGAAAACAGGACAGGAGCGTGTGTTGCCTGGTGCAGGCAAGTGAGGAATGGGCCGAGTCCTACAACGAGGGGAGCGAGGAAAGGTGGTAGTGGCGCCACCTGATGGATTCGAACCCAACGATCGATAAAACATGCCAACCTACGATGGGGGAGATCTGCGCCCTCCCTACACCAGTATATCATAGATATACGCGTGTATATATATATAGGGCTTGATGTTGCACTGACAGTTTCATTATCGAAAGGTTTCTTTTCTATTCTCTGTTACTTGACATGAGCATTTGTGATTCGTATGCCATTTTATTTAACATATTCAAGTTTGTACCATTATAAGTAATAAACATGATACTCTTATATTTATGGGTTGTTGTTTACAAGTACATTATACCGCTTATATGGGCTCATATACAGGTGTAGGGTGAATGCAGGTTTCCTCCCAGTGTTAATTAAGTTAAGCATTTGTGAGTTGCGGGTTCAATCTGCTAGGCGATGCCCCAGGTCCACGTATGTATCCTGTTTATTTGCCGCATCAGGCACACTTGACTGAGAATCACCATGTAACAGAACAGTTGGCTACGCCCAGCCACATTGAGGAACTTTGTTTTTACATTAGGCTGCTACATCCCCAAGGGGATTTTTCCTTTATTTTTGTACTTGATTCATTCTTGATTACTATATTGCTGATTGGTAGGGCCGGTTAAGCCCAGCCAGATACGGTTCTCTCTACTGAGGTTAACAACACTGTGTCAACCAAACATTTTCATTAGGAATTTACTGTTTCTATCACTTTTTAAAGTTCTAAGGACGGTAACTTATCTATCATTTTAACAGTAATCTAATTTCTCTACTGGTCGATTGATTCTCCCTGATCGTGTGACGTAGTGGTTTGATTCATTTGGATGGAAGTGTACATTCCTGTCTTTGTGATTATTCACTCTACGCAATATGCAAACATTTTACAGATGATCCTATCAAATTGACTTAGAATTCTCTTCAATTCTTCGACAAATGCTTAATAATTGCACATTGACTAAGTATCACCAAATCTAATTAATTGTACATGTTGCCGGTAGTAGATTCAAAGGCTAAATCCATTCCCTACCTGGCGATCGATGAAGACGGATCTTTTTCATTAATACGTCAAAATTTAAGAGTTTTGTGGTGTGCTGGATATCTCGACTTCATCATGCCTAAGTCGTCACGGAGGCGAACAGATGTGGGAAGATATTCGCGTGCACTACTAGAGTCGGTGGACATTCCAGGTTGTTCTTCGTTGTCTGGCTGTCGACGGTCAGTGAGTCGTCCGCCTTTGTCGGGGCGGTTGCGCCTTGAAAATCTACGGGCATTGTCCCCTTCAGCAGTGGCAGTGGTTTCTGGTCGAGCGGTGACGTTGGAGGATATTTCCCACCTGCTTGATCAGAAACTGTTGGAGTCGCAGGAGCCCCTGTTGGCTCGTATTTCAAGTTTGGAGGTGCATAATTTGTCGGGTTTGCCGAGTTTGGACCAGCAGCCGGGCGGGCCAGATACAGCAGTTGATGACGTCATCGAGGTTGATGGTGTGACCATTATTCGCGCGACGCCAAGACGGCCTACCCGTCCGGCTCGCCCATGCATTGGGTGTGGAGTGGGTACTGACAAGGACAGTAAACAAGGTAACCCAATTTCTCTGGATACTAGTATTGCATCGAGTGTAGTCGCCGCCGCCGGTTCACACAGGGGCTGTAAGTGTGGCGATACACAGCTGCATACTATGTGTCTTAATACTTCGTTTGCAAATGATTCGGACAGTAATGATGACATGATGAGGGATTTGATTTGTATTGCTGGAAAAAAGGCTGGGCAGGTGGGTACGAAGAAACTTCTTCCACATAAGTATGTCCTCAGGGAGGAGAAAATGGGGAAAGTTGGGATGGGTGAGTCCAAATGGTACGAGTATCTGTCCACTGTCCACTAGCCGACCTTGCATCATTTGGAATCGTGGGAAGACATGTGGATACTTTGGTGACCATGGTGATGGGAATCATAAATACCTCCATATTTGTTCTTATTGTGCTTATAAAAATGAAGAAGCATTTCCATAAAGAGGCGGATTGTAAGTCAAAGATAATTGCAAAAGATTCTTCAAATGACATTGATACTCGTGCCAAGGTTTTTTCATTTCCAGTCGGCACGGGACTGGTAGAAGTTGTGACAGGAGTGAAAGTTGGCTCGGGGATGATCAAGACCCGACCTCAGCGCGTGTAGCTGTTGACGGGACAGTGATGTTCTTCAAGGCGGTGACACCAACATCGTTGACTTCGTGGACCCAGCCAGTTCATCCCTGTGTCAGGTCAGTGGTTCTGTTGTTACAGCGTCATGTCCTACTTTAAATTTACTGAAATCTGTTTCCCTTCCTATTGCTGAGATTAGTACTACTGTTAATAGGTGTATTTAACCTGTCCCTGTTGCCATGCTTCATTCATGGACGGATAGCCCGGTGCTATGTTCCCCCCAAACCAGTGTTAGTACTGGCAGTTTAACGAATTTTGCAAATATAACCCTTGAGCCTTCTCACATTTGCAGTGTTAAACGTGATTCTCCGTTTGATACATGTGATGCCACAATAAGTAAGAAGTTATGTATTGTTGATAATAGCCCGGAAATTTCTGGTATTTTTGGTTTTTGTTGGGATGCTAGTGTTTTTAAATGGTTTAATAAAGATTTAAGGAAGGTACTTAATAACCGTTCATTGGATAGGAAGAGCATAAACCAGATAAATGTTGATTTAAATGTTGGGTCTGTATGAACACCCGTGACAACAGATTCGCGGCTGGCTGGGTTCCATCGACGCGGTTGCTATGGGATCGAAATAACACTCTGCCCTTCACAGTTAGGGCTGGACATCGCTCCACCTTCTATTAATGCTTGTCAGCATCGCGGTTGTACTACCACCGGTGGGGGCTGTTGTTTCCCCACCATGGATGGCTCTGTGCCTCCATGCTCTTCCTGCCACTAGCTTACTTAATGATTTCCCTCTGCAGTCAATTCCTTGCAGAAACTCTGAATTCAAGTTTCCTGTTTCCAAGTTGGTTGATTCAAATGACTTGCCTGTGCATGCATTGCAGGAATCTGATCCTATAACTGTTATTATTCCTTCGGACAATAGTAGTCTTGGCTGTGGTTACACTACCACTGGCGGTAGCTGTCGTATCACTGCCTGGGAGGCCCCGTTGCCTCCAGAATCTTTACTAGCGCATAACTTGGGTGATTCGGAAGGTATGATGAAACCAAATCTTAATTTAGATAATCAAGGTGCTGAGTTGTTTAGTTTGAATTTAGATGTTGATCCGTTACTCATTGATAAGGATTGTTTACATGTTAGTAATTGGTTCAGAGTGGCCACTTAGGTGTAGATGGCGTTTCTGAGAGTACAAATAAAGTAGATGCTATCCCATTTTTTGAATTGACCCGAGTAGAATACAAGGGTCATGTTTTGACAAATTGGCTCAATCTAACAGATAATTGTCACCTATTTCTAAATTATGCAGCGATTTATGCAAAGGTGAGAGCTACAGGCCTTCCAAATTATTTGATGGTTAGAGTTCCTGTACCTTCTGGTTTGATAATTAGTAAATGCCGGGATTTGTTGACGGGCTATGAAGATACAGACTTATTAGATTATTTGGAGTTTGGGTGGCCATCAGATTTTACAGGTACTTTCAGACCAACTGCATCTAACTGTAATCATACATGTAATGAGGAAGATTTGTTTTGGATTAATAAGTATGTGGCTACTGAATTATCTCACGATGCTATGCTGGGCCCATTTGATGACTAACCTTTTTCTCTCTGGGCACAGATCAGTCCTATTATGACCCGTCCAAGGAAGAATACTAATGAACGTAGAATTATTGTAGATCTTAGTTATCCAAAGGGTAGTACAGTTTGGGGAAACACCTGAATTGAGAGTCTGTTGGTACAATCGGTTCCGTTGATGTAATCTAGTATGTTAATTGGGAGGCTTTACTATATGAAAATGTGTTATCACCTATATCCAGTGAACCTGTTTGAAGTGGTAATAAATATTGATATCACTAGAAAGAGACAAACCTG
>JASIRB010001544.1:0-43649 GCA_030323885.1 Branchipolynoe longqiensis
AACACACCCACACACCAACACACCCACACACCAACACACCCACACACCAACACACCCATAAACCAACACACCAACACACCCATACACCAACACACCAACACACCCATACACCAACACACCCACACACCAACACACCCACAGGCCACCACACCAACACACCCATAAACCACCACACACACCAACACACCCATACACCAACACACCCACACACCAACACACCCACACACCAACACACCCACACACCAACACACCCATAAACCAACACACCAACACACCACACACCCAACCACACCCACACACCCACACACCTACACACCCACACACACCACCACAACAACACACCAAGACACCACACACACCACACCAACCACAACACACCAACACACCCCCACCAATAAAACCACCCACACACACCCCCAACACACACACCAAACCACATCCACACACCACTATCCATCACACCCACACACAAACACCTACACACAAACACCCACACCACCACACCCACACACCACCACACCCAAACATTCAAACACCACCACACTCCCACACCACCACACCCACACACCACCACACACCAACACACCCACACACCACCACACCCACTCACCAATTCACCAAAACACCAACTCACCAAGACACCCACAAACCCACACACCCACCCACACACCCAGTCACCAACACACGCACACACCACCACACCCATGCACCAACACACCCACACACCAACACACCACTCACACACCAAAACACCAACTCACCAACACACCCACACACCAACACACCCACAGACCCAAGAACCAACACACCAACACACCCACACATCACTGACCCACACACCAACACACCACTCACCCACACACCACCACACCACCAAATCCACACACCAACACACCCACACACCAACACACCCACGCATCACCGACCCACACACCAACACCAACACACCAACACACCACATCCCACACCAACCACCCCAAAACCAACCCACACCCACACACCCACACACCAATACACCCACACACCAACACACCAACACACATACACATCAACGACTCACACACCAACAGCCACACACAAACACACCACTCACCAACACACCCACACACCACCACATACCAACACACCCACTCATTCAGGCAGGGAGGAATTAATGTTTTGCACTTCATAATGAGTTCACTGGTGGAGCTACACCCACACACCCACACACTCATACACCAACACAACCACACACCAACACACCCACCCACAACCACACCCACACACCAACACACCACACACCAACACACCCACTCACCAACCCCCCACACACCAGCACAGCCAGACACGACCACACCCACACACCACCACACACACCCACACGAACACCCCCAAACACTCACCACCACAGCCACTCACTACCACCCCCCATAGACCACCGCACCCATACACCACTACACCCACTGACAACCACACCCATACACCACACACACCACCACACCCATTCACCTCTACACCCACACACCAACACAGCCACACACCAACACACTCTTACACCACCACGCCCACAAACCAGCACACCCATACACCACCACAGCCACTCACCTCTACACCCACACACCAACACACCCTCACAACAACACACCCATACACCACCACACCCACACACTACTACACCACCACACCCACAACCTATCACACCCACTCACCTCTACATCCACACACCAACACACCCATACACCACCACACCCATTCACCACCACACCCACTCACCAGCACACCCACTCAGCTCTACACTCAGAGACCCCCACACCCACACACTACTACACCACCACACCCACAACCCATCACACCACTCACCTCTACATCCACACACCAACACACCCATACCCACTCACCTGTACACCCACAACACCAACACACCTACGCACCAACACACCACGACACCCATACACCACGACACCCACTCACCACCACACCTACACACCTCTCCACCCAGTCACCCACACACCCACACACCCATACACCACAACACCCACACACCAGCACACCCACTCACCAGCCCCCCCCACTCACCACCACGCCCACTCACCTCTAGAGCCACACACCAACACACCCACACACCAACACACCCATATCCCACAACACCCACTCACCACCACACCCACTCACCTCTACCCACACACACCCACTCTCCACCACACCCACACACCAACACACCCATACCCCACCACACCCACACACCACCACACCCACACACCACCACACCCACTCATGTAGTAGTCAGTACCTGAGCCTCACCACTATGTGGTGGTGGCAGGGACTACGCTCACCTCTGTTGTTCTTAAATTAGCCAACAAATGGCAGAAAGCTAGCCTGAGGTGGGCCCAGGGTGGACCGCCCCCTGCTGCGACTGACTAACCCGCCATGAGAGCCTACCTATGACCTGACTGGTCAGGGGGTGGGGCACTTGGTTCTGTGACACCACAGCGGAGGAAGGAAATATACCTTGAATCATACGTTTCTCTCCTTGTTTTCTCTTCATGTTGGGTCAGCGACAGACCAGGGAGAGCTGGCCGTACCTGCACGACACGGCATATCACACCAAGATAGAGCAAGCTACTGGTTGGCTCACTGTCAAGATAATGTGACTGAATGGGATTTCAGGTCATGGTAGTGGTGGCCTAGTCTCCCAATGGGACAGCACTATAAAGTCACCATGAGTGCACACTGTCACAAGTCAGTACCTGTCCTGACATGACCTTAGATGTTACCAGGAATTAAAACTCCAACAACGACACACGTCCTGATGTGACCTTAGATATTGTCAGGACATAAAAGCCCAACAAACAAACAGCTTCGATAGTGTAATAAATGACCTCACATCGTCTATTTATGCTTAATTGATATTACTGGCGAAACGGTACAAGTAAAATTAGGGTATGGAGGTATTGCAGGTATTGCAGGTTTTGCAGGTATTGCAATACCTCAGGGAGTTTGACGCCCCTGCCCTGCAGAGTTGTAAACCACTGCCTTGTGGTACAGGTTCTTGACAGAACGGAAGGCTAAGGGAGCAAACCCTAAACAGAAAACCATGTCACTGTGGCAGCATTAAGGGCGGTTGATGTATGGAACTCCCAAATAGTTTTGCGCCTGTCTTGACATGTTTTTGCCGGTGTGAAACCTCTATTTGCTCTCCGAGAGAGTGCCGCTGGTAACTTGCAAAAGCCAGCAGCACTTCAACACTTTTGCAGGCAGCTTTCATGAAATGAGAGCGGCAGTCAAGTAATGAAAGCAGTCTTTGTTGCATCACGACCGACAGCATGATGATGATGATGATGATGACCATTAGGTAAACAAATAAATAAATTGGTGATCGTCCCCGACCAAGCCTGAAAAATCGCCTGCACCTGATTTGTTTTTAAACTGTTAAAAATGCATTGCAATTCAACAAATCACAGCAATTCAACTTTCGTAATTTACGACACGAACAAGCAGCTCATTGAATCGGGATTTTATTCAATACAAAGTAGTTAATGAGTCAGTTACATTTCACAGTTGGGAGCAATATGATCATCTTGGTTTATCATGAGTAATTGTCAGATGTTGGTAGGTCATGCCAAAATGTCAGAGGTTGGTAGGTCATGTGGAAATCGACTCAGGCCCTCAACCCTTTGCCTTAGTTTGTCCGTCGTTTGTAGGGATGGGTGGGCGGCTGAGTTGAGGTGGTGAGCTGATCGTCTGGCTGCCGGAGTGGAAGTGAATTCTGGTGGGTCTCGGATGCCGAGGACGGGTGGCCGTGATATCAGAGGTCTCGCGGGGAGTCTCGGGCACACGAGAAATCTGGTAGGGGTTAGTTGTAGGGATTCGAACCCAGGTGGTGCCACCGAGGAGTTGCCTTGTTCGCGCGCAAATTACCCATGTTGGCGAACCACCATGAACAATTCAACTTTCGTAAGCACACAATCTGTGCAGCATAGTCGTGTTTTTTTTTGTAAATTAAATTTAGTCATATATATCTTTTGTCAGTGCCATCGCACTGGTTTTCCGACCGAAAGTGTTACAGATATCTAGGTATTTACACACTTTCCTTTTAACGTGGTTTATATAGTAAATTTAAGCATGAAGTAAATTTTGAAATTAAAATGTACACGATGCAATGTGTAACTTATTTGACTTAAGTTGCATATTACATCTACGTCATTCACCAGAAAAATAACAAATAAAAATAACAAATAAAAATAAAAAATAAAAATAAAAAATAAAAATAAATACCGCCCGTCCGACCCTGATTTGTGTGAGTAAATGGACGATCACCAACATTCTTTTAAATGTTTGGCCTTAGCGTGGAATGATATAAAAAAAACTTGTACGGTTCCGAATATGGCCCCGTTCGGCGTTGATTTGGTCGTCAACGACGCGACGCGATACTCAATCTGCTAGTGCACGCTTAGATAAAAGATTCACCCTGTACTAGTACACGGGTGAAGGACAACGTAGTGTAAATACGGGCGAAAATTGCTTTAGTATAAAACAGGAACTAGAAACTGTGGTTCCAGGATCAAATGGCTACATATATTGGCACAGAGTTGGTGAAATGGAAGAGAATGCAAAAAGACAAGATGGCGGCCATAGAACGCTGTTGATTTCACCTTTAAATTGCATTAAATTATATGTTTTATTATATTTTTCAACTCAAAGGTAGCAGGGAAATAATAAGACATATGTAAAGAATAATTGTTGGTTCTTAGATTGTGAAATTAGGCTCTCATTTCATTTCCCCGCATTTTCGACCGTTTTTATATAGGGCTGGTATTCACCCGTGTACTGCGAGTACAGAGTGAATCCTTTATCTAGTGCGCGCTGTGCTGCTGGGCCAACATTTGGCGGGGCCCTACCGGCGTGGGCGCGAACTACAACAAACTGGGGTTGCCGCGCGCACAGTGCCACTTGACATAATTACTAGTTGCGTGTTTTGAGTTTACATCGGGCGCCATGGCTACGGGTATAATTGGGGGAGTTAATGACACTGATGCTTCGACCCCCCCACTCCCCTCAACCTCCTCCCCCTTCCCACAGCCCCCCCCCCCCTCTCATCCAAACCCTGAGGGGATATAGTAAGATGCAGGTCGGAGCAGGTAGTCGACAGAACGGAGTTGAAATGTACATAACGACGCCACTTGAAATATACATGAAAATAGTTACAAAATTCCCTCATTACCCCCCTCCTCATTACCCCCCCCCCTCTCATTACCCCCCTCACTCATTACCACCCCTCCCTCATTACCCTACCCCCCCCCCCTCCCCTCCCTATGACCTGCACCTCCCTCATTACCCCCCTCCTCCTCATTACCCCTCCTCCCTCCACCTCGATTACCCCCCTCCTCCCCATCATTACCCCCCCTCCTCCTCCGCAACCGCCATTACCCCCCCTCATTAACCCCCCCATTCTCCCCCCTCTCCCCCCCTCCTCCATTACCCCCCTCCTCTTGATTGACCCCACTGCCACCTCCCACCCTACATCCGCCCCTCCTCTCCCTATTCCACTACATTCCTCCCGTCCCCCTCCTCATTTACCTCCCCTCCTCCTCTCTCCCGTCCCTCTCCTCAATACCCTCGCCTCCATCTGCCATTACCCTCCTCCTCATTACCCACCCCCCCACTTACCCCCCCCCCATCATTTATCCCGCCCTCCCTCATTACCCTCCTCCTCATTACCCCCGCCTCCTCATTACCCCGCATATAACCCCCCCTCCTCCCCCCCTGCAATTACCCCCTCCCTCATTACCCCCCTTCTCATTACCCCCTCCTCATTTCCTCCTCACTACCACCCCTCATTACCCTCCTCCTCATTACCCCCCTCCTCATTACCTCATTCCCCACACTCCTCATTACCACCCTCACGCCTCACCATTCCCCCCCTCCTCATTACCCTCCTCCTCATTACCCTCCTCATTATACCACCCCGCCCCTCCTCCGCATTACCCCCTCCCCTCATTCCCCCCCCCATCCTCCTCACATATTCCCCCCTCCTCATTACCCGCCTCTCTTTACCCCCCTCCTCCATTACCCCCCTTCCTCATTACCCCCTCCTCATTCATTACCCTCCTCCTCATTACCCCCCGTCCCTCCTCATTATACCCCCCCGTCCTCATTTCCCCCTCCTCCTTACCCCCGTTCATTACACCCCCCAGTACCACCCCTCCTCCTCATTATTACCCCTCCACTGTACCCCCTCCTCCTCATTACCCCCCCCCGGACCCTCCTCATTCCCCCCTCCTCATTAACCCCCCTCCTCATTTCTCCTCCTCCTCATTACCCCCCCTCCTCATTACCCCTTCCTCATTACCCCCTCCTCATTACCACCCACTCCTCCCCTCCCCCCTCCTCCTCATACCCCCCCTCCTCCTCATTACCCCCCTCCTCCCCCACTCCTCATTCCCCGCCTCCTCAGTACCCCCCTCCTCATTACCACCCCCCCTCCTCCTCATTATCCCCCCTCCTCATTACCCCCCTCCTCCCCCCATCCTTCCGCCCCCCCTCATTACCCCCTCTCATTATCCCCCTTACCCCCCTCCTCATTAACCCCTCCTCCTCATTACATCCCCCCTCCTCCCCCCCCACTCCTCCATTAACCTTTCCACATTACATGCCCCCCTCCTCAATTACCCCCTCCTCATTGCACCCCCGCCGCATTACCCCCTCATCCTCATTCCCGCCCATCCCCACTCCTCCCCATTCCCCCCTCCTATTTTCCCCCCTCATTTCTCCCTCCGTCCTCCCCCTCCTCCTCATTAACACCCTCCTCTTTCCCCCCTCCTCATTCCCATCCGCGTTGCCTCCTCCGCATTACCCCCTCCGCATTACCCCCCTTCTCTTGACCTCCGCCTCGCAGTACCCCCCCTCCCCTCATTAACCCCCCTCCGCATTACCCCCTCCGCTCATTACCCCCCCCCCCCCCCCCCCCGCCTCCTCAACCCCCCTCCCTCCTCATTACCCCCTCGTCGTTCCTAACGCCTCCTCTTATCCTCCTCCTTTACCCCCCCCCCACCCTCCTCATTATCCCCCCTCCTCATACCCCCCTCCTCAATACCTTCCTCTCATTACCCCCCTCCTTCCTCATATCCTCCTCATTACCCCCCTCCTCCTCATTACCCCCCTCCTCTCCTCATTATCCCCCCTCCTCCCATTACCACCCCCACCCCCTTGTCCTCCTCATTCTCCCCCATTTCCCCCTCCTCATTAACCCATCCCACCTACCCCCTCCTCATTATCCCCCTCCTCATTATCCCTCCCTCTCATTATCCCCCTCCCTCTCATTATCCCCCTCTCATTATAACCTCCCCCCTCATTATCCCCCCTCCTCATTACGCCCTTCCCATTACCCCCCTCCTCATTACCACCTCCTCATTACCCCCTGCTCCCTCATTATCCCCCTCCCTCTTCCCCCCCTCTCTCATTACCCGTCCTCATTACCCCCCCCCTCCTCCTCATTCCCCCTTCCACCCTTCCTCATCCCCTCCCCACAATTACCTCTCCTCCTCATTATCCCCCTTCCTCACCCCCCCCTTCCCTCATTATCCCCTCCTTCCTCATTTACCCCCCCCCCTGGTCCCCCACAAATCCCCCCCTCTCTCCCTCCAACGGAGCTGAAATGTACACAAACGACTCTACCTGAAATATAGGCCCTGCATGAAACTAGTTACAAAGGTTTTTTTTGTTTGTTTTTGTTTTTTCTTGAAGATTTATACTGCCTATCATGGATAAGTCTGAATAGACTTGTTTTCACCATTAGACAGTTTGTCGATAGAAAGCTCGAGCCTACACTTTTACCGACCCAAGGGATTTTTAACCTCCCACACCACATAGACATGGTATGAGAGCAACTGACCTTTGATGACGCTGTAAGTTATACACAGCGGTGGAAATCGAAATTGGCAGAGGTGGGTGCACTGGGAATCGAACCAGTGACCTTCATATTAGGAGTCTAACCTAGAAAAAAAGTCAAACACTCTAACCACTCCGCCACAGAGATCGTGGGATTCGAACCCTGGTCGAGTCAAACCAATGACTTAAAAATTGATACTTGTCGCTTCCTAGCCTGGCGCTCGGCATTATTAGGAGAGGGAAAGGACTGCTTAGCACAATGTCAGGATAATGTGACTGAGTGGGATATTGGGTCATGGTGCTGTCTGCCTGATCTCCCAGTGGGGCAGCACTACAAAGTTGCTATGAGTGCGCACTGTCACAAATCGGTACCCGTCCTGATATGACCTGTCTGGGAAAGTGCATATAAAAGAACTCTTGCTGCTTATCAAAAAGAGTAGCCTATGTGGCAGCAGTGGGTTTCCTCCAAAGAAATATGTCAGAATGACTATATGTTTGACGTACAACAGCCAATGATAAAAATCAATGTGCTCTAGAGGCATCGTTAAATAAAATAAACTTTGTTTACCGCTCCGGCGGAAGCAGGAGGGGTGGGGGGCAAAGGTTCCTAGCTGACTGTTATACTTTTATTGTGAGGGGTTACAATAGTCTAATAATAATAACATATTTATTTCCACATGATCAATGTACACACACAATTTATATCAGTAATTTTTTCACATGAAAAAGGAGAAAGCAGAAGTACAATACTTATGAGGTGCTTTCCCCAGTTAAAAATAACACAGATACATTGCTTATACCATAGAAATAATAAATAGAAAAATAAAAGTAAAAAGCATATCAACATTACCCTCAATACTGTAAATTACACCCAGACGGGATGGCCGAATGACTGTTGGTAAATCGTGGGATCGTGGGTTCGAATCCTGGTCGAGTCAAACCAATGACTTAAAAATGTTAACTTGTCGCTTCCTAGCCAGGCGGCCGGCATTACTAGGATAGGGCAAGGAGCAGTGGAATGAGGAAGACCAGTTGTCTGTGACTGAAATTTCCCCTGCTTAAACAACTAATGTACCAACAACAAAAATATTTACGTACTAGACTACAAATACTGCTGTATTAGTCTTTGGTATTTCATTATGGTATATTTTTTTTATGTATGCCTAGAACTGAAGACACTGAACTGCGAGATGATTTGCCTGTCGGTGCAGTGGATTCAAATATTATTGAGCCAGTGATGTGAAAATACTATTTGAGGATATGTTTGAATCACACGATGAATTTGACATGTACACACTCGATTGGTTACTCACGTTCATATAATTAACTATTTTTAATATTCTACTCTCAGCAAACACAATAAACTTTCCCACACATATTACTTTCCCACACATATTTCTTTAATGGACCCTGTTGCGCATACGCAGTGGGCCCCTTTATACTGCGTATATACTTGTATATATGGGTGTAGGGGGCAGCAGGTTGGGAGCCGTTGTGGGTTCCGGTAGAGATAGTTAACGCTTGGTTCGGGCGGGAGAGTCGAGATGCGCTAGTCGGCGCCACCATCGAGATCGGCAGGTTCTAGTTCAATCCGCCAGGGGGCATCTGGTTCCCTTTCCGCCTTGGGCTTGCTTTGGCTCATCACTGACCGCCCGTCCAGCACCGTAGCCTCTTATCGGTGCCCGCTCGTCTTGTTTTTTTGGTTTTTTTTCTGTTTTTTGTTTTCTTCTTTATGTTCTTTTTTATCCTAATTGATCGGTAGGGCGGGTTTGCCCAGCCATTTGCCTATATAGATATATAATTGAAAGTGGATCATAGTTGTTGATGTAATAAATATCGGCCAGTCTACCATTGTTGCTTGTCCTTACAGTATCTGTTCCGTCGGCTAGCTACATTTTTGTTAATTACAAGGAAATGGAAAACAAACAGAAGATACTTTGTATGGTAGGTTATAATACATGAGTTCCAGGATCCGCTGGTTTATCACAAAGGACAGAAGCTGCCAGGTCGCAGCCTCAGCTTATATCACGTGACTTGTGGTTGGTGTTCCTCCCAGCCCCAGCCTTCGCTTCAGACCCTGTACAGAGAAACCTCGCTTTTCGAACAAATCAGTTCACAGACATATTTATTTTAAACAAAAAGTGTGTCGGTTTCCGAACACATTCTTAGTTTACGAACAACCGCTACTGAGTTGAGTACTGCAAAGAAACAGAAAACAGAAATAAATCAAGAATTTATAAAAATCCATAATTTCAGTTACCTGATGTTGTTATGGAGGGGGATTCCCCTTCCCAACAGTAACATTCCTCCGCTCTTCCTTCCTCTCCACCTTACACTCACGGTATCAAGTCTCCTCTGTACATGTAAGATGAAATTTAATTGTCTAGTTTATTCATAATTATTATTTATTCATTTTGTGCAAGATTTTATGCATATTCAATGTAAAAAATGCTTTCATTTGGGGGCCATTTTCCATTGTTTGTTATGTAAAAATTGGTTTCGCTTTACAAACAAATCGGTTTACAAACAAATTGGTTTAGAAACAAATCAGTTTAGGTACAACATTTAGAAACGCAACATCACACACTACACCAAACACTACCCCACACACCACACCACACCACACACTACACCACACACACTACCCACATACCACACACACTACCCCACACACCACACCCTACACCATACACTAACCCACACACCACACCAGACACTACACCACACACTAAACCACACCACATACTACCCCACACACCACATCACACACACCATATAACACACCCCACCACACAACACACTACACCACACACCATACACTACACCACACACTACCACACACACCACACCACATACTACACCACACACACTACCCCACACACCACACACACTACCCCACACACCACACCACACCCTAACCCACACACCACACACAGTACCCCACACACCACACACTACCCCACACACCACACCACACCCTATCCCACACACCACACACAGTACCACACATACCATACACTACACCACACACTACCCCACAGACCACACCACACCCTACCCCACACACCACACACAGTACCCCACACACCACACACTACACCACACCACACCACACACTACCCCACACACCACACACTAGACCACACCACACCACACACCACACCACACACCACACCACACATTACCCCACATGCCACACGACACTTGCTGACGCCAGGTGCCCATAGTATCGACTCGTTGATATTGAGCCTCTATGTGTGGCCGGGTTCAATGCGCAAATCGATTAAACAGTCGCTATTGTGGATGCACCATGGATCATCACGTGACCAACATAATCACGTGGCTGCTGTTGCCACCCAATCAGGACCCGCGTTACTTATCTCCACTGAAATGCAACGCCATGTTTCATAATGCACTGCATGCAGTGCCTATCATATACAATGCATCAGATTTAATATTATATACCGTATATGTCCAAATAAAAGCATGCTACCCAATAGAAGCACACACCCCATTGATTCAAGATTGAAAGCGCGCACAAATTTAGGAACATATTCAGACTGAATGCACATAAAATAAGACAATCCCGCTTTATTTCAGAGGCACGACAAAAACAAATAAAAATTTACGATCATATTCAGACTGAATGCACATAAAATAAGACAATCAAACTTTATTTCAGAGGCACGACAAAAACAAATCCATGAAATTCTTTAACTTTGAATAGAGTCGCATCCATGTGTCTGCACTCGCGCAGTGCACGTCTATTGGGACATAGACGGTAGGTTTGTTTGTTGTTGTTTTATGTCCTAGCAACATCTAAGGTCATATCCGGTCAGGTAGCGACTTGTGACAGTGCGCACTCATGGAGACTTTATAGTGCTGCCCCACTGGGAGACCAGGCCGACAGCACCATGACCTGATATCCCACTCAGTCACATTATCCTGATACTGATCTACCCAGAAACCATCCATATGTGCGTTCCCTGTTGCAGAAAATACCCATCACAGACACGCGGCCGTTACTACACTTACTACATCAACTACTTCACACCGACTGGCTTCTACTACGCGAGGTCAGGCATCAACAACCCCAGGACAGGTAAGACAGTGTGGCCGTAATCGATTAACACGACCCGGGCGACTCTGGTCACCCGAGTCGTCAGAATTTCAAATCGAACACCACGAGTGGAGTCGACAAATACACGTGCCGTGTGCAAAACGACCCGACCCCAGTAACCCACCTCTTGGCTGGGGTTTGGTATGAGCGATGACATCACATCTGTGCTGGTACATGTAGGATAACAGCTACCAGTACAAGTCCTACGGGTTGTTTTAATGCTTTTTTTTTTAATAACCCAGATTGTCAGCTTCTACAATCATAAAATACTTTAAATCCTATTTTGCTGTACATATATTGGTTGTTGAAAAAAAATATTAAGTTTTAGATTAAGGCACCATTTTGTTCACCCCGAGCGTATTCGTTTATTCAACCCGAGTCTGTAGGATGTGCGCATGCGCCAAAAAGTGGCTCGGGTCACCTGAGTTGATTAATCGATTACGCCCTGAGCGACCCGACACGACCAGGCAGACCTGCCATGTGACAGCTGACCCGTGTTACCCGTATTCGATACGCATTTTGGTGTTATTTTTAGTGATACGGCCACACTCCATTTTGATATGGATTTTTAGTTAAATTTATGGAACTAAAAATGTGTAACCATATTATATTCCCTTGTATGCATTCCACAATAGTACATTATAATGGAACAATGGTTTATTGTCATTGCCGAATTAAATCGATTATAAACGAACAGAATGAATCACCAATTAATTTGTTGTTTCGCATAATAAATGCAAGCTGAACATTGACAGACCCAGCCATCAGTTGGTTGTCTCAGTTGAGACGCTGAGACTGGCGAAATCAGCGACACATGCCGCTGATGTTCAGCCACAGTGATGAATGCTGTCTGTGAATGTAATGTAGTTTGTTGTATACATTGTTTGAGTAATCAAATTATGTAATTATATTCACATGTTTTTTTATGGTATGCGGGACATATGTATATGAATTAGTATGTGATGCAGATTCATAGAGGATTTTAAGTGAAAAATACAAATTGCCATCCAAAGAATGTGGCAGGTCTACTCAGGTCGTAACCAACTAACAACAATTGTTCAAGGCTTTTCAATGCTGTTTTGTTTATAGGAATTCAAAACTATTTTCATTTGGATTTCAGGAATAAAGACCCAATGGCGAATGGCTATTTCGGGCTAATTTAGATCAGTGGGGACAGTTGAATAGAATTCAAGGCTTTTTAAAAATTGTATATTAGTTGATTAAGCAGGGGTAATTTCAATCGTAGACAATTGGTCTTCCTCATTACATTACTCCTTGCCCTATCCTAGTAATGCAGAGCGCCAGGCTAGGCAGCGACAAGTATCAATTTTTAGGTCATTGGTTTGACTCGGCATGGGTTCGAACCCAGGAGTTCGAATCCCACGACCTACCAGAGCGAGAGGCGGACGCTCAACTCATTCAGCCATCGCATCTGGATTAATTAGCCAAAATAGGTTAAATTCAAGGCTTTTCAAGGCCTTGAAATAGGGCAAATGAAGTTCGAGACTTTTCACGACTTTTAAAGACATTTCAAGACTTTCAAGGCCCCATATAGGGCTTTAATTAGTATTGCCCTCATTCTAATGGTGCTGTCACATTACGACGCGCGTCGATGTATCTGATTTTTTGGCGGAAAGTCGGAATACGTCAGGAAGCGTTACACGCATGTTAGGCGCGTGTTGGTAATCGTTGATGGACGGCGACGGTCGGCCACACGCGTCAGGGTATCGGCAAAGTTTTGTGCTTGCACAAAGCTTTCGACGTGCAACAATGTGCAGGTGCTAACATTATGGCGACGTTAGGGGCGCGTCAAGATACATTAAACGCGCTGGAATAACATTATGCGAACGCGAGGCACATGCTGTGCGTGCGTGAGGCTCGTTGCGCCAAACTGTTGCTTTGTTGTTTTACGTGCTAGCTACATCTAAGGTCATATCAGGACGATGCGCCAAACATTAAAAAAAAAATTCGCACAACATCGGCCGGATGCTACCATTACGTTGCGCTGACGCCGAAAAGCTTGACGTTTCTCGACGATTAAAAGTGATTTTGCGCATTGGCGGCGCGCCGGCGAGAAGCATCGTAATGTGATAGGGGTATAAGTTCCATGTGTAGCTTATTCAGGCTCCTGCAGGCTAACTACATTAGCTACATTAATAGGTCAGCCTACATCACGCACCCATCGCGAGATGGAGATCTAGGTCAAAGCTACAGGAGTTTTGGCAAGCATGTCGAAATTATTTTGGTTTCTTTCAGTTCAAATTGCTCCAAATATAGCTATTTTTCATCAAACTTACTTCAGACTAACTATTATAGTTGTCAACCTAATTTACACGGATGAAAATGGTATCTGGCGAAAAAAGCGTAAATATGGCTAAAGACCTTGGTGCCACCTAGCTGGTTCCGACAGAACCAAGCCAGGGCAGATTTCCGCCAAACTGCGGAATTTCACCTACAGGATTAGTTAGCATCATCCGGGAATCGCGGGGAAAATGCCGGAAGTTGGGTTTCAACAATAGAGGGTATCCCCGTGACGTCATCAAACGGAAGCGCGGCCATTGTGGCGATATCAACTAGTAAACAGATTGCTCACGGCCATTGACAATGCATTGAGTTTGCCGATACACGCAGTGCAAAACGTCTATTTTATTCAAAATTAATAGAAATGCAGAACCCTAACCTTATGAATTTAATATAATCTGTTTGTTGAATGTGTTTTCTATATGTCTTCCAATCAGTTTGTTTCTAGGTGGTGTGGTTTTAGAGATATTTCACATTTTCTGTATGAAGATTTCTCACGGCCATTGACAATGCATTGAGTTTGCCGGTACATGCAGTGCAACACGTCTATTTTTATTCAAAATTAATAGAAATGCAGAACCCTAGCCATATAAATTTAATATAATCTTTTCGTTGAATAAGTTTTCTATATGTGTTCCAAGCGTCTTGTTTCTAGGTGGTGTGGTTTTAGAGATATTTCACATTTTCTGTATGAAGATTGCTCACGGCCATTGACAATGCATTGAGTTTGTTATTGTGGTTGTATCGCCACAATGGCTGCACTTCCGCTTAGCGTGATGTCAGTGCATACCCTCTATCCTTGTTGCGACTGTTTTATCCCTCATACTTATCTCTTTCTTGCCTGGGATTTATGTTCTAGCAACATCTAAGGTCATATAAGAGTGGGGTTCAAACTAACCAACTGCTGACATATATAATATACAAATTACAAGCATTTTAGGAAGTTAATCGACAAATATTTTTTTTAATGGCGGAATTCCGCGAAATCGCGGAGACCTTCTATCCCGGAGTTTATGACAAAAATCAGGGAAAATTTCAAACGTCATTGGACTATGGAACTTTAAATGGCGTTGCTAAGAAGTGTTGGCAAAAGATCAACATGCGTTCTGTATGATTGTGCCCCACAGCCGCTGTGTGCGAAAACTATGAGCCATACTTTGACAACACCACCACCCTGAGTTTATCACAAAAATTCAAAAGTCATTGGACTATGGAACTTTAAATGGCATTGCTAAGAAGTGTTGGTAAAAGATCAACACACGTTCTGTATGATTGTGTCCCACAGCCGCTGTGTGTGAAAACTATGAGCCGTACTTTGACAACGCCACCACCCTGGGAGTGTTTCCTTGCCCGATGTCAACAGACCCGGACGACTTCAACCACTGCTGCGGGCAAAGCCGCTACCAGTACTGCTGCCGCCTGGTGGACACGTGAGTAACTAACGCCCCAGTCACACTATGCAGTGCTGCCACCACAGATAGTGGAGGAATAGATGTTAAAGTGACGTCATGAAAGTGTGATAATTGGCCATTTTGAAAGCATGGTAATTGGCTATTTTGAAAGCATGATTATTGGCCATTTTGAAAGCATGATAGTTGGCCATTTTGAAAGCAGGATAATTGGCAATTTTGAAAGCATGATAATTGGCCATTTTGAAAGCATGATAATTGGCCATTTTGAAAGCATGATAATGGCCATTTTGAAAGTATGATAATTGGCCATTTTGAAAGCATGATAATGGCCATTTTGAAAGCATGATAATTGGCCATTTTGAAAGCATGATAATTGGCCATTTTGAAAGCATGATAATTGGCCATTTTGAAAGCATGATAATTGGCCATTTTGAAAGCATGATAATTGGCCATTTTGAAAGCATGATAATTGGCCATTTTGAAAGCATGATAATTGGCCATTTTGAAAGCATGATAATTGGCCATTTTGAAAGCATGATAATTGGCCATTTTGAAAGCATGATAATTGGCCATTTTGAAAGCATGCTAATTGGCCATTTTGAAAGCATGCTAATTGGCCATTTTGAAAGCATGCTAATTGGCCATTTTGACAGCATGGTAATTGGCCATTTTGAAAGCATGCTAATTGGCCATTTTGAAATCATGATAATTGGCCATTTTGAAATCAGGATAATTGGCCATTTTGAAAGCAGGATAATTGGCCATTTTGAAAGCAGGATAATTGTCTACATCATTCGTATGCTATTGCCTAGTAGCAAGTATGGCGTCGTTTACAAATATAGTCCACCTTCTTGTGATATAGAATTATGGCTGTTCTGTGGGTTCATCCTGCATCCTCAGCTCTCGACTTCGGAATGAATCTAAACAAGGCAAATAAAGTTTTAATCCCAACTACTAGTACTAGTAGTGGTAGTAATAGTACTAGTAGTGGTAGTACAAGCAATTGTCTAAAAGAAAGTATTCAAAAAGTATAAATAAGGGTCAACTTACCATGATTTGTAACCATTTGCGACCTTGTTAAGCTAACTTGCGCTGCTTGTGAACACGCTTCAGGAATGATCTATGCAGTGTTGTGAGGAGTTGTGGCTGTTGAGCGCTCAGTTTGGCATAGTTCAGTGCACTGTCACTTGGTCACTGACAGCAGAGCTCAGCAAAAGTTCCACTTGACAGAACACACACCAGTCCTTTAGTTAGAATAGCAAAGCACATTTCTCAATCTCATCAAATTCCTAATTCTAAGTCTGAAGAGTTTCCAATTACCAGATTGACAATTTTCTTCAGAAAAAAGTATTAAAAAGTATTTACACCTGAAAAAAGCATAAGCAAAGAATAAAAAGTAGTTTTTGCTTTGGCGTTGCAGGCAGAATTTACAGCTGACACTAATTGGGGACAGGGGGAATGGGGGGGGGGGGTGAGGAGAAAGGGGGGGGGGAGGTGAGGAGAAAGGTTTGAGAATTAATACTCTCTGTATGAATAGGAAATGGTTGACAATAGAGAACTACAACTGAGGTAAATAAACAATACACTATAACCCCGTTAGACCAAGCTCGGTTAAACCAAATGGATCGGTTAATCCAAACTTTTTTCGGCAGCCCGGCAAAATATTACCATTTATCATATACAAAATGTGGTTGAACCAAAGTCGGTTCATCCAAATTATCGGTTAATCCAAACAAAATTGTAGGACCCCAGGCCACTCCGGTATGGTTAAACCAAACCTTCATGTGGTTATAAGGTCATCTGAGACCCCACCAACATTTTTATATGATAAATGGTATTATTTTGCCAGGCTGCTACTGGCTGCTACTGGCTGCCGAAACAAGTTTGGATTTACTGATCGTTTGGTTTAACCGAGCTTGGTTTAACAGGGTTATACTGTATATACATACAAAAATAATAATCAAAGTGTCCACATACATTGTATATTACATGTGCAATACATGCTTACTCAAAGTCAAAGTCAAAGCCAAAGCTCGGTTAAACCAATTGTTGTATTTCTGAATGCCTGGCCACGTTTGGGACACCAGATAATACTACAAAACTCTCCCCTTCATATCACTTATCTATCAACTCATTAACCAATGCTAAGGAAGAATGAAGACACGTCACACAGATAAACAGTGGAGAAGTTGTGCTTTAATAACACCAACTCCTGTCCACCTACCAGTGACCTAGCATCCACACCCCTTACCTTCTAGCCACACAAAATCTCATTACTACTTTAGCCTGTATAGAAAGCAGTGCCTACAGCCCATGGGAAAGGAGTCCTATGGCTGTGTACACACTCCATTGGAATAGATGAATTTTGATAGCATCAGACAGAGTGTCTGGGGTTCCTGCTCTAGAGTAGGTGTGCCTCACTCCAGAGCCAGGAGTAGAGTGATCTCTCTTCAGTGTGTCTGAAGCAGAGTCTAGAATAATTATCTCAAAGTGAGGTTAGTGTGGTCAGAGGGCCAATGGGGTGCAGGTGACTGAGCAGTCCACAGCCAACTAATCAGGCACCTCCACAGTCTGGGTGGGTGGCACCCCCCCCCCCCCCAGTAGGGGTGGCTGTCACTCAACCCAGCTGCAGGTGGTGTCCTGTGTGTATCTGCAAATTAGGTTGGTGGACCTGCCCAGTGGTCCAGGAAGGGGGGGGGGGGGCAGGTAGCTATACAGTTACAATAGATCTCTGTTAAAATGGTCTTTTCTCCAATTGCACTCTTTATGGATGCATACAGAAACATTTCAACAATCATGTACTGAATCTTATATAGGAACATTTCTTCATTAATCTCAGGCATAATATATGAACATATATTTCACACAGCTTATATTATGTCATCATGGGAATGGGATATTATTACTTTTAGTTTACATAACATTGTCCCCACTCCGTTGCCCAAGAATAATAATGCTCTCTGCCAATATATCATTCTTAACCGAAAATCTGTATATTTTTACACAATGATCGGTTAATCCAAACAAATTTCTAGGGTCCTTTCAAGCTTGGTTTAACCAAAGACCCTATAACACTAAGACAGCTCAGTCCCTATCTCTCCCATGGTAATGGAAATTTCACAGTGGCACCTTGTGGTGGGTTTGATCAGACCGGCTGCTGGTTGGTGTTTCACATGTAAACACATACAATTATATTATGCATGAGATAGGTAAGTATGAATACACATCAATATGAAATTGCTATGAACAAATACACATCATCATCAGCATCATCATCATTGCCATCATCACACATCTTTCACATTCATATATACATTTATACATATAATATAGCACCTATTTAACCAAGAGTTTGATCATTTTGATTACACAGTACAGGCTGAATGAGCCATCTTAGTATTATAGTGTCTTTGGTTTAACGGGGTTGTACTGTATACTTTACCCGTTGCAGGCAGAACTTCCAGCTGGCGCTTGGACTGGGTGTCGTGGGGGGTCTCGGACTCATCATTGCCATCGTCGTGTGCATCTGTTTCAGTCTCAAGTCCAACCAAAAGGCTGCAAAGGCCAAAAAGGACATCAAGAGGCGTGAGTCAAGCCACTGTTTACCCACATATGGGGCGCATTCAGGGTCCGTCTCGGAGGCGCTTCGGAGATGGCCGTGACGTCATGCTAGTATGAACGGCAAAAGCAGTTTCTTGTCTCGAAAATGGCCGCCCCCATAGGCGGTGGCCATTTGCAATGGAAAAGCTGCACTGTGATTGGCTGAAACCACTGAATACGGTGGCCATTTTCGAGGTGCTTTTAATCTCCATTCTGAAAAGGGAGGCATCTCCGAGACAGCGCCGAGACGGACCCTGAACGCAAATAGGCCAAAAAGCATCGTGGAGACGTCTTCCCGGCGCCTCCGAGACGGACCCTGAACGCGTCCCTGATGTCACTGTTCCTTTTTGCTCTGCCATATAGTTGCCAGATGCTAATATAGGTTGGTTAGAAGTTTCAACGGTATTCAGGGATGAGAAATTTTCAATGTGCACATTACCGATTTTTGGAAGATTTCCTTCTTTTTTTTAAAATACCGATTTTCTTTGAAAGATTTCAGATTTTTTTTAGATTTCAGATATTGTTTTTAAAAGATTTCGGAATTTTGAAAATGTCCGATTTTCAAAGATATCCAATTCTTTGAAGATTTCCGACTTTTGAAGATTTCCAATTTTTAACAAATATTTGCGATTTTCCCCCCTGGCCATTCCCCTCAAAGTCAGATTTCTACTCTTTAATTGCCTGTCACACTATGCCGGATTGAGCAACGGACAGAATTGTCTAGTCCGGTGGTATTTGGGCATGATAAGTATCAAAATGTATTAAAATGTGTCAAAATGTTGTGATATAGGGTCAAAGTGATATAGGGTCAAAGTGATATAGTGAAGACATAAAAAAAGTGATATAGTGAAGACATCAAAACCAGACCCTACCCGGGTCTGGTTTTGATGTCTTCACTATATCAGAAACATGGCTCAATAGAACAGTTGAAGACAGACTCACATCTATACCAGGTTACCAATTTATAAGGGCTGATAGAAAAACAAAGCAACTTAGTGGGCAGACCAAAGCTGGTGGTGGACTAGGTATTTACTTTAAGCAAGATCTCCATGTTGATGCAAGTAAACATGCTGAGCATAACCTATCAAATAGCAATATTGAACTACAGTGGGCTGTAGTCACCAGACCCCATACAAAACTAATACTCATCGGCAACGTATATAGACCCCCAAATGGCAACCTAAACGAAGGAATTGGGCAAATAAGTGACTCTTTGAATAATATAGCCAATATCGATAAATATGAGATACTCCTCATTGGCGACTTCAATGAAGAATATAATGGCAAGAGGCCTACGATGGGAGTGAGAATAAAGCAACTTGCAGCTGAACATGAGTTGCAACAAATGATCCAGCAGCAAACCAGGGTAACTAAAACCACAAACAAAACAATAGACCTGGCACTTACCAAAGGCTGGAGTCCTTAACTATAACATAAGCGACCACAAACCAATATTTATAATAAAGAAAAAAATAAGAAATGACAACAGAATCACCACCCACTGGGGACGCTCTTATAGGAACTGCAATTTTAATGAATTGGCTGGCACACTCAAAGAAATAAACAGTGCCAAATTTCTGGATATGAGAGACCCCAACCTATGTTGGGATATGCTAAATGCAACAATCACTATTGCAGCTGACAGGCACTGTCCCCTAACCGAGATCACCACCAGAATCACCATGGGAGGTTACCTTAATGATGAACTACTAGAGCTTCAAAAGGATAGAGATTACTGTATCCAAAAGTTTGAGAAAACAAAAGATCCAGGGGATGATTTCATAGCTAAATGTATGGTCAGAAAGGCTAGGAGTGAAGTAAGGAAAGCCAAAGCAAGGTATTATCAAGTCCAGATAGACAAATATAAACGGAATGCCAGAAAATGTTGGTATGAAATAAACCAAATCGAACCTAAAAACGAGACAAGAATCAGTGGCCTTGCAAGTGAAGAGACTGGTATTAAAATCCCAGATGAATTACTGGCAGAGGAAATCAATAACTATTTCATAGATATAGGTGAGAAACTAGCCAATAAATTCTAAGTGACACCAACTCGACCACTCGAGAAATAAAAACAGGAGTTCCACAGGGCTCCACTCTGGGACCCCTATTGTTTCTAATATTTATAAATGACCTACCTCTAGTTTCCAACAAAGCATCTTTCACATTATTTGCCGATGATGCAGCACTAACAATACATAACAAGGACCTTGCCATAGCCGCAACCGCGGCTGGAATGGCGCTGGATGGAGTGAACACATGGTGCAATGAGAATAAACTAACACTAAATGGCACTAAAACTGAGTACATAATCTATGGAACCAAAGCCAGGAAGGTGAGGGCCCGGCCAATACAACTGCAGATGGGTGGCTTAGTGCTCCGTGAAGTGAACTCCTATAAGTACCTAGGCACAACTCTCGATGCGACTCTAACTGGTACCCAACAGCTGGCAAGACTTAACCAAACACTGGCACTAAAAATGAACACATTCAGAAAAATAAGGACATATGTAAGTGAGAATACTGCGCTGCAGCTGTACAAGTCAACAATATTACCAATTATAGACTACAATGATATCATCTATGGATTACTAACGAAGCAGCAAGAGACCAAATTACAAAGAACGCAAAACAGAGCCCTCAGAACAGTATTCCAAGGCAAGATACTAAGTGTGGTTGAAATGCATAGCAGAGCAGGGCTGGACACTCTGGATGTACGTAGGAACCTACACCTAATGACGTTGATGTATAAACGTGCGAGTGATGACAAATACATAGATCGCACAACCAGGGTAACGAGAAGGGGGACATCGACTCTGCTCTGGGTGCCCAACCCTAATACAAATAAGTTAATGAGAGCTCCGATTTACAAAGGAAGTGTCATGTGGAATGAGCTCCCAACCAAAACCAGAGAAGCGGGTTCAATCCTTGCCTTTAAAAATGCATACAGAGCTCACCTGGTTATTCAGGCCCAAAACCTGGCACTGCAAATATATAATATGACCTGCTGAACGACCCATTGACTTCGCCCTCTCTCATGCTTGCTCTCTTCCTGCGTGTCCGCCCCCCTACCCATGGACCCCTCTCCCCCATCCACATTTGACAAACAACTATTATAACTCAATGACTCGAGACCCACTACCCCTACTTTAGACCCATTACCACCACTGAATAACTACATCAACCAGCAATGCACACAATATAAACCACTATACATGCACAACATGGCACTATTTAAAGACTAACCGTTATTAAAACCAAATCTAACTGATATACAAACACAACATATGATTTAACCACTAGTGTACATTACTGCACACTCTATCTTGATGCATATACCTTGCACTATGGTGAGTACATATGCTGTACCCTATGCAGCATAGGCTGCTCCCCCACTTTCTTTTATGTTCAGAATGGGTTGTGCTGCACACAATGATGCATATACCTTGCACTATGGTGAGTACATATGCTGTACACTATGCAGCATAGGCTGCTCCCCCACTTTCTTTTATGTTCAGAATGGGTTGTGCTGCACACAATGCAACACATTCCACTTCAACTATGTATAGATGAAATGTGACCACTCTGACGGCTGGAAGACCAGTGCCACGGCGCTGACAAAATATGTATTCAGATGAATAAAAGTATTTACAAAAAAAAAAAAAAGGCCACCGGACGAACAAACATTAAACAGACATGAAACGTACATGAATGGATAGCCAACGGACGATAAGCGGATTAAACAAACTCAAACCTGAAAGAGCTGTAGACGTCGATCCAGCGGCATCCGTTCCAAGTTTTGTGCATGCTCAAAACTTGTAACGGATCGGGCCGGATAGCAATGGATATCAACGGATATGCAATGGATATGCAATGGCCACAAACCGGCCTTTGCCGGATATCAACGGACTTTGTTTGGTTTCTTTCCATTTCCCCCAATCCGGTGATGTGTGACAGAGCCTTTAATTTTGTTGTTGTTGTTGTTGATAAATTGGAGACGATTCTCACCCCTGTTATGCACAGACCAAATTTTTTTTAAACACTTTATTTGTTTATTTGAAGTTGCATAGTCCGATGGTTTTGAGTTTCTGACATTTTCTGAGATAAATATATTAAGTTAATGGTTATACTTATTATATTTTACTTTATTTTGAGGTAACTTTTATTACAAATGGCTAACTTTTGAGATATTTGAAGTGCAAACATGAACAATTAATTTTGGAAAGCACGCCAAAACTCTGACAACATGGCTTTCTGCAGTAACAGGTTAAAAAAAAATTCAATTCACTCAGGATTCCATTATATGTGGTGACAAATATGTACTAAGTGCACCAGCGTCGAAGTTACATGTGTAGAATCAAATCTAGATAATTGTTTTGGTTTTGAAAATTTGATGTTTTTTATAGACAGAAACCTACTTCCAACATTTCATTTTGTTCTGCTAGATTTCCAAACAAGCCAATGACTGATTATATGTACGACCAGACGGTATGGCCGAATGAGTAGAGCGTCCATCCCGTTTTGGGAGATCGGGGGATCCGAACCCATCGGTTCGTGGGTTCGAACCCTGGTCGAGTCAAACCAATGACTTAAAAATGTATACTTGTCGCTTCCTAGCCATGCGCTTGGCATTACTAGGACAGGGCAAGGACTGGTTGGCTCAGTGTCAGGATAATGTGACTGAGTGGGATATCAGGTCATGGTGATGGCGGCCTGGTCTCCCAGTGGGGCAGCACTATAAAGTCGCCATGAGCACGCACTGTCACAAGTCGGTACCCGTCCTGATATCACCTTAGATGTTGCTAGGCCGTAAAACAACACCAAACAAACAAGATTACCTAATCTTGTTTGTTTGTAGCAATGTGCTCATGGTTTGCGTCTCTGATTGCGTTTCAGAAATGTCGCAGGCTGGCATACCGCGATACGAAACCCAAAATGTAGGTAGGTACATACAAATTGTACAAGTCTATTCTTATCCAGGTGTAAAATATTCCGATAAAACGCATTGGTGGGGGAATGCAAATGGTCTATAATGGTAAATGGTATATAGTGCCAGGTGCATAATTGTATTTATGTAGTTGCTGGTGATACTTTACTCATGGTCAATAGTCATTGTGTTTTAGTCAGATAGCGTGAAAGAGGCACTAGGAGATAGTGTGTAAGTTGCACTTGGAGCTCTACCCACTACCCCCTCCCCCCTCTGTTAGTCATGGATCACCACACACACTCAGCTCAGGCAGGTGGTGGCCAAGCAGCCACACCGCATGGTGGTGGTGGGCAGATCGCTGTAGCCATGGTGACACAGGAATGCTTGATGTTCCTTGGTGGAACTGTAAATGTTTGATTCTCATTGGAGAACACGGTCAGGTGGTATAACATACCAGATCCATATACCACTATAAATAATAAACCTGAGGGCATTCATTGTCTCTCTCTACTTTCATTCTATGCTCTTCCTTTCTCTTCTTGCCTTTACTGATTTCATTATAGCCTGCCTACACAGCCACATATTCCAGCCGAGGACTTTATCCAGGGTTCCCAATCTTCTTTAGGCTTCTTAGTTAATGACTTTTTAAGTACTGCTTAGGACCATTAAAACTGTTTTTTAAGGACCAAAATGAAGAAATTCCACAGTTTCTTTCAACATGCAATAACTCCAGGTTCCGAGTATAATAAAGCGACTGACACTATAATATTGTGACTGTAGGGCACTGAATCTTTGTGGTGGGTTCTATTAGCAGATATGTCGACTCTTTCTATTAGTTTTTAAGATATTATATGCATAACTAGTCATTTTCATGTATATTCATATGTATATAATAGAAGATGTTTTGCTTGAAACAGATATTGTGCGTTTATTTGTCTTTGTGATTCTTTTAACAAAATGTAACAATCAATTCAAAAGAATTATTCACTTTATGACTCCGCCTTCGTAAATTAACATTTACAAACAGAAAATTGGTGGGGAGTCACAATATGTATGGGGGGGGGTCTCTTTATTACGCATAATAAAGTGACTGGGGAGTCAGAATAGAGGGTATTCACGTGACGTCATCAAAGGGAAGTGCGGCGATATCAACTAGTAAACAACCTGACAATGCATTGAGCTTGCCGATACGTGCAGTGCAAAACGTCTATTTTATTTCAAATTAATAGAAATGCAGAACCCTAACCGTATAAATTTAATATAATCTGTTCGTTGAATGTGTTTTCTATATGTATTCCAATCAGATTGTTTCTAGGTGGTGGAGTTTTAGAGATATTTCACTTTTTCGTGTATGAAGATTGCTCACTGCCATTGACAATGCATTCAGTTTGTTGGGTTTGTTATTGTGGGTTCTATCACCACAATGGCCGCACTTGCATTTAGCGGGCTGTCAGTGCATACCCTCTATATTATCTCACATGGATGCTGCGGAAGGAGCCGGACGGGCATGTGACAGATGGATCCTGCTCCCCATCTGGTCTTTGTGGAGCGAAGTTTGTCTTTCGAAGATAATTCCATGACGTCAATCTCTCCGCATTCGCTTCAGGCCGGTACTCTTCGCAGCAGAGCGAAGACGGCTACGTGATCGTGGTACGCTTTAAGAGTAAGACCTTCTATGGAGAGGTGATGGCTGCCCTCAAGACCCACTACGCCTCACTCGCCTGGCGCAGCCTGGAGAGTGGCTCACGCAATGAGGTCAAGGTCAGTCCATAAGTGGGTCAAGGTCACACTTGATTAATCTTGTGTGGCTGTGGTTTGTCGCTTTGTTAAAAAACATCAGTCACACTACAGCTTGCGACCACTTTGCGACCACCTTAGACCAAAGAACCCACACTCACCCGTGATGTCCTTGCTACCAAAACAATGGTTGCCGATGTCTGGGCGTCACTGGTGAGTGTGGGTTCTTGGGTCTAAGGTGGTCGCAAAGTGGTCGCAAGCTGTAGTGTGACTGGGGTATTATAGGTTGGTTGAGGGGGGGGGGGCAGGGGGGGGGATGGTGGAGATGGGCACTGAACCTATGTGTTTAGAGGGTAGGGTTGCCAACATTGGGAAATGAAAAACTGGAAGATTTTAAGGGATGTTATATTGGGGGGTCTGGGGGCATCCTCCCAGAACATTTTTTAATTCTTAGATGCTCTGTGGTGCATTTTGGAAACATACATTAATCCATACGATTTATATAATATTAAGTATATATTAATGGCATTGTAGAATTGCCAAAATTGGACAATTCAGCCGCGGTGCTAATAAAAAGATATTATTCAACTAGAAAAATTGGAACAAAACCCTCCCCCAAAAACACACAAAATAGCACCAATAGTGGGAAGATTGGCAGAAGTTGAATGATGGGGACATAAAATATTGTACGCCTTCCGGCAAAACCGTAAGGGTTGGCGACTCTGAGCTGGGTGGAGTGACAATGGCATGAGGGTTAGTGGGTCAAGGTCATTGAGTAGGTTGGTTAGTGTTTAGGCTAGGGAGTGGGTCAAGGTCATGTGTGGTGGATGAGGCACAGATTGCGTATCACTCATGTGAGATGGGAGTTCAGCGAGTCTGTTAAGTTCAAGGTCGGTGAATAGGCTAGTTAGTCGGTCAAGGTCATTCGTGGTTGGTTGTTGGAGTTTTACGTCCTGGCAACATTTAAACTCTCTGTGGTTTAGCTGTGGCTATTGGCAGGATTCAGCCCTAATGGTTGTCCTCGTGATGTAGGCTAGGGTGTACTACAGACTTGAAAAGTAGTGCAAAGTCTACTTTCAGTTAAAGTAAACTTAGCGTTCCTCATCTGAAGGTCGGTGGTTCGATTCCCTATGCCTCCACCTCTGCCAATTTGGATTTCCACCGCTGTGTATAACTTACAGTGTCATCAAAGGCCGGTTGCTCTCATACCATGTCTATGTGGTGTGGGAGGTTAAAAATCCCTTGGGTCGGTAAAAGTGTAGGCTCGGGCTTTCCATCGACAAACTGTATAATGGTGAAAACAAGTCTATTCAGACTTATCCATAATAGGCAGTATAAATCTTCAAGAAAAAAGGGTTCTTGAGGATGCGTAACATTAACAGCGTTCAGCCTTCCTTCCCTGTGTGAAACCACAGAACTACTAATAATAGACATGTGTAAAGTCGGTACATTCTGATTACTCTAACGGCACTAGTACCACATGAAGTCTATGGTCAAGTACACTATAAACATTATAAAGTCATGGGAAATACCTTATCAATATCAACTATAGTGCGACCACCACAGAGAAAAAGATTTATATTCTAGTATCGAACCACCATGTTTTACACCAGACGCGGTGGCCGAATCGGTAAAGCGCAGACTCCACGTGCGGAAGGTCGGGAGTTAGAATCCCAGCCGAGTCAAACCAATGATTTATTATCAAATCGATACTTTTTCCTACCTAGCCTGGCACTCGGCATTGATAGGATAGCACAAGGACTGGTTAGCACAGTATCAGGATAACGTGACTCAGTGGGAGATCGGGTCATGGTGCTGGGAGCTTGGTCTCCCAGTGGGGCAGCACTATGAAGTCACCATGAGTGCGCACTGTCACAAGTCGGTACCTGTCCTGATAATTGATATAACCTTATATGTTGCGAGGATGTAAAACAACAGCAAACAAACCATGTTATAACACCAGCTGTTTAACACTGTGCGCAATAGTGTTGTGATCAGGGCCCAAATGTATGATGCCGGGTTAGCGATCCTAACCCGCGCGTCGTGCGGATTTCCCAGGTTAGCTGCCAAAAGTGTCAATGTATGTGCCCGGTTTACGCAAACACCGAGAGAGTTAACGTCGCCTACACTAACACCAAGCCTTAGGTGGCTAACGTCGGGGTTAGGCGCCGATTCGGCCCAAATCTGTTAAAAGCGAGCATATTTAACAGAATTACATACGCAATAAGTGAAATTTGATCAATTTAACCCTAAATCTGAACCGTTATTAATGCTGCCGCCGCATTAGCGGCATTATTAATAGTGTCGAATCGACGAATGTAACATTGCCGCCGCCGCAGCGACGTCGATATCCATACTGTCGAACGTCAACTAAACATCGCCGCAGTGGCGGCAATATATTAGGCCAAAATCTATTCAATGCGATCATATTTAACAGAATTACATACGCAATAAGTGAAATTTTATCAATTTAACCCTAAATTCGAACCGTTATTAACACTGCTGCCGCATTGGCGGCGATATTGATAGTGTCGAATCGACGAATGTAAACTAAAACAAATACCGTTGCTCGCCGGCTACAGGCTCACCACTAAGTAGGCTGCTGGTTCCTGGCCGCCGATATTGTCAAATAGCAGTGCTCGCCGGGTACAGGCGCAGAGGGATTTCCCAAATCTATAAATAATGCATTGGTTAGCTAAATCCGCCGCGCTTTGGTCAAATACATTTCCTGTGACACATATTCCAACACCGACGTTAGCCAACCCGCCGCCCGTCCTTAACACGGGAGCCGATAAAAACTTGGTCTTACATTTGGCCCCAGGGTCGAGGCATTTACCGCCATTTTTTCCCTTTTAGTTACTGCTCGTGTCTGGTGTTTCGCTGAATGGGGTTTATTGGATATTTCTGTTGACAGGGATCTATACTGGGCTGGCTAGAGAGCGATTTGTTTACTGACAACAATACATAATCAATACCATCATTACCCCGAAATGCACATAGCGACCCTAGCGCCATTGAAAATCAATAGAAGGCAAACACTGACGGTGAGTCGATTGTGAGCTTAATCGCTGTAATCGATGCTAATTATATAATATTACGCAGTTCATTTTCTGCTCAAATATTCTTTCGTGGTTAGCATATGTTGCTTATACTTTAGAGTTAATGATAATGTCGTGGGGGTGATGAAAATGGGAAATATTGCGCCTAGAGCGGGACTTGAACCCACATCTCTTTGCATTCTGGGCCAGTCTGCTAACCATTACACCACCTAGGCTCCCTGATATCAGCACACTACCCATGCCTACCTGTCTATGTGGTTACTTGCCTGAGAGATCAATGCAGACTACTGCACTCGTCCCCCTGGAATTGTAAGTCTTTTAAATAGTCATTTAATGCTTACAATTATATACATACAGGCAATGCACTAACACATACATACACAGGGTAGGTTCAACAACCATACAGCGCATAGCTTGTACAGGATCATGGTCACAACACCAGTGTCATGAGGGTGATGAAAATAGGAAATATTGTGGCTAGAGCGGGACTCGAACCCACATCTCTTTGCATTTCGGGCCAGTGTGCTAACCATTACACCACCTAGGCTCCCTGATACCAACACACTACCCATGCCCACCTGTCTATGTGGTTACTTGCCTGAGAGGTCAGTGCAGCCTACTACAATCGTCCCCCTGGAATTGTAAGTCTTTTAAATGGTCATTTAATGCTTACAATTACACACATACAGGCAGTGCACTTACACATACATACACAGGGTAGGTTCAACAACCATACAGTGCATAGCATGTACAGGATCATGGTCACAGCAACCAGCGTCGTGGGGGGTGATGAAAATGGGAAATATTGTGCCTAGAGCAGGACTCGAACCCACATCTCTTTACATTCCAGGCCAGTGTTCTAACCATTACACCACCTAGGCTCCCTGATATCACCACACTACCCACTCCTACCTGTCTATGTGGTTACTTGCCTGAGAGGTCAGTGCAGACTACTACAATAATATAGACAATATCAGACGGCTCCAATGTGCCATTTCCAGGGGGCACTGATACGTTCGAGGAACTAGAGGGCAACCCTGTACAGTATAACCCTGTTAAACCAAACTTGAAGAGACTCTAGAAATGTGTTTGGATTAAACGATCATTGGTTTAACTAAGCTTTGGCTTCGACTTTGACTTGGCTTTATGTAACGGACGGGTAGCACAAACAGACTGGCAACATACTGGTAACAGACGGTAACGGACGGTAACGGACGGTAACGGGCTATAACGGGCGGTAAGGGACGGTAAGGAACGGTAACGTTTGATAATGTATCTAGTGATCAACGGACAATTCAGTATACAAAAAGAACTATAACGAACGACAACGGACATGTAATGGATATGTAATACCCCAGTCACACTACAGCTTGCGACCACTTTGCGACCACCTTAGACCAAAGAACCCACACTCACCAGTGACGCCCAGACATCGGCAACCATTGGTTTGGTAGCAAGGACATCATGGGTGAGTGTGGGTTCTTTGGTCTAAAGTGGTCGCAAAGTGGTCGCAAGCTGTAGTGTGACTGGGGTATAAGGGACAGAAACAGACGGTAATGGATGGTAACAGATAAGCTGCATAGTCCGTCGATAAAAGATTCACCCCATACTACAGTAGCCTGAGTACAGGTGAAGAAGAACCCTATATAAAAAGTACCAAAGTGCCAAGGCAAATTTTAAAAAGTATTGCTTAATCCAATGTGTTCTGTTTCAGGTGACGTTTGATGATGGCGCTTGGGTCACTATAACACTACAGGATCTCGTGCAGGTAATTCTAAACTAATTCTAAACTAATTCTAAACTAATTCTAAACTAATTCTAAACTAATTCTAAACTAATTCTAAACTAATTCTAAACTAATTCTAAACTAATTCTAAACTAATTGCTTCATTGATTGGTGGTTGCTTGTTTGTGTATACATCTGGTCACACTTATGGTTTGCTATATTTGCAGGGTAACACTCACTGTTTGCATGTACTTGCAGGGTAACACCCCTTGTTTGCATATACTTGCAGGGTAACGCCCCTTGTTTTTATATACTTGCAGGGTAACACCCCTTGTTTGCATATTCTTGCAGGGTAGCGTCCCTTGTTTGATATATTTGTAGGGTAACGCCCCTTGTTTGTGTATACTTGCAGGGCAACACCCCTTGTTTGCGCATACTTGCCGGGTAACACCCCTTGTTTGTGTATACTTGCAGGGTAATGCCCCTTGTTTGTGAATACTTGCAGGGTAACGCCCCTTGTTTGTGTATACTTGCAGGGTAATGCCCCTTGTGTGCATATATTTGCATGGTAATGCCCCTTGTTTGCATATACTTGCAGGGTAACACCCCTTGTTTGCATATAATTGCAGGGTAACACCCCTTGTTTGCATATAATTGCAGGGTAACACCCCTTCTTTTCATATATTTGCAGGGCAACGCCCCTTATTTGCATATAATTGCAGGGTAGCACCCCTTGTTTGCATATATTTGCAGGGTAAAGCCCCCTTGTTTGCATATACTTGCAAGGTAATTCCCCTTGTTTGGATATATACTTGCAGGGTAAGAACCCTTGTTTGCATATACTTACAGGGTAACACCCCTTGTTTGCATATGCTTGCAGGGTAAAGCGCCTTGTCTGTGTTTACTTGCAGGGTAAGCCTCAGCTGACAGTCATACGAGAGAAGGCGGCTGTGCAATGGATGCAGGATGTATTCGATCCTATCTGCACAGAAATTCCTGGTGAGACCTTTATTGATTGATTAATACAGCCTGATTTGAAAGTTGTGTGTGTATTGCATTTTAATGTATTGTCTGTTGGGGGTCATGAAAATGGGAAATATTGTGCCTAGAGCGGGAATCGAACCAACATCTCTTGCATTCCGGGCCAGTGTGCTAACCATTACATCACCTAGGCTCCCTGATGTCACCACCCTATCCATGTCTTTGTGGCTCTTGCCTGAGAGGTCAGTGCAGACTACCGCAGCATTTTAGGGTGATGGGGAAAGTCGGGAGGGTGGCCACAGGTCGGTTGTTGGAGTTTTACCTCCTGGCAACATCTAAGCTCATATCAGGAAGTGTATCGATTTGTGGCAGTGCGCCCTCATGACCACTTTATAGTGCTTTCCCATGGCGAAATCAGGCCCCCATGAACCGATATCTCACTCAGTCACATTATCCTGACACTGAGCCAACCAGTCCTTGCCCTATCCTATTAATTCCGAGCGCCTGGCTAGGTAGTGACAAGTATAAATTGTGTAAGTCATTGATTTGACTCGACCAGGAACCGAACTCCCGATCTCACGCACGACAGGCCTGCGCTCTACCGAATCGATCACCACGTCCGGTAGGCGTAGTTGTTTGTTGTTTGTTGTTGTTTTACGTCCTAGCAACATCTAAGGTCATATCAGGACGGGGGTAGGCGTAGACAGGAGGGTGGGTGCAGGAGGTTGGAGGGTAAGCGGGGGTTCAGGAAGTTCTCTTAAGGGGCTGTCACATTACGACGCATCGTGCAAACAAAAGCCAACGTAAGTGCATTTTGGCTGCTACATCGGGATACGTCATAATGCGTTACACGTTCATTATGCGTACATCAATGTATGTCGACATACGTCAATGCTTGTTAGGGGGTCGCGAAAGTTGTGTGCATGCACACAACTTTCGACGTACGACAACGACAAGGTATGGGTGTTATGTCGGCTGTGCATTATGTATACGTTAGGTATACGTCGATGTACACGTTGTTCAATACGTTGCACTACATTGACCTACGTCAAAGGCAGTGGAAATGTACAGTCCGAATACTTCTCCACCATGTCTTGACATATGTAACACATGAAGCATAGTTCTGGTGATCAAATAACGTAAATAATGTTCACCGGCGTTCTGCGAACATACCGTGAGCATAATTCAAGCGTTTTTCTACGGGAAGCATGTTAGCCATACATTGGCCATACGTTGGCCATACGCTATGTATACATCCAACTTTGCCCCCGCACCGAAAAGTTTGATGCATCTCGACGTTAAAAAGTCTTTTTACGTCCTGTTCCCTGTTCCCTGTTCCCTGTTCCCTATATACGCTCCATATATGCATAGTGGGTATCCAGGTATTGCAGGTATTGCAATACCTCAGGGAGTTTGACGCCCCTGCCCTGCAGAGTTGTAAATCACTGCCATGTGGTACAAGTTCTTGACAGAACCGAAGGCTAAGGGAGCAAACCCTAAACAGAAAACCATGTCACTGTGGCAGCATCAAGGGCGGTTGATGCATGGAACTCCCAACATCTCCCGACCAGCCACTGCAGGGACAAATAGTTTTGTGCCTGTCTTGACAATCATGTTCTTGCCGGTGTGAGAACTCTATTTTCTCCCCGAGAGAGTGCCGCTGGTAACTTGCAAAAGCCAGGAGCACTTCAACACTTTTGCAGGAAGCTTTCATGATGATGATGATGATGATGATATGCATATATATAACAGAAACTTTTAACAACAACAAATCTAATTATGAAACAAATATGCCTTAGAACCTGATCATATAACCTGGTTTTCCTATTCAGTCTGCATTTCCTAGCACTGTACTCTGTACCAGCATTGACAAGTAGAGTTCTAGAAATATGACAACATATAGTTTGGGAGAGTTATTTATTAACCATACATGATATTAAATCGGCTATTTGAATATCCATCATGGATATAACTATGAAGATGACTGAAATGTGATAACTATATAATCATTAATAATACATAATCACGATATATATTGTCAAAAAGATAAGATGATACAGCCAATTTCCTTTGTTTTATTTCCCTTCATGCAATCACAGAGTACTGTAACCATACATATGTTGTAATCATACACGTGCTAATTCTGTGTGAGATTATCCCTAAGTGAACGATGAAAGTTATAATATAACTAACTATACGACAAGTCTCTCTTAGGTTGACAGATATGCATATGAACCAAGTAAGCCATATTTTAATTGATTAGTTTTGCTTCCAATAAACCAACAAGATATGAAACCATACATCATTTCACTTCACTTCTGGGGAGTATGTCACCTGACGACGGTTACTGGATGCAGAACTGGTGGTGGTGGTGTGGGTGGTGTGGTGGTGGTGGTGGTAGTGGTGGTGGTAGTGGTGGTAGTGGTGGTGGTAGTGGTGGTAGTGGTGGTGGTGGTAGTGGTGGTGGTGGTGGTAGTGGGGGTGGTGGTAGTGGTGGTGGTGGTATTGGTGCTAGTGGTGGTGGTGGTTGTAGTGGTGGTGGTAGTGGTGGTGGTAGTGGTGGTGGTTGTAGTGGTGGTTGTAGTGGTGGTAGTGGTGGTGGTAGTGGTGGTGGTGGTAGTGGTGGTGGTAGTGGTGGTTGTAGTGGTGGTAGTGGTGGTAGTGGTGGTGGTTGTAGTGGTGGTGGTGGTAGTGGTGGTGGTGGTAGTGGTGGTTGTAGTGGTGTAGTGGTGGTGGTGGTAGTGGTGGTAGTGGTAGTGGTGGTGGTTGTAGTGCTGGTAGTGGTGGTGGTGGTGGTAGTGGTGGTGGTGGTGGTAGTGGGGGTTGTGGTAGTGGTGGTGGTGGTAGTGGTGGTGGTGGTTGTAGTGGTGGTAGTGGTGGTGGTGGTAGTGGTGGTGGTGGTAGTGGTGGTGGTGGTAGTGGTGGTGGTTGTAGTGGTGGTGGTTGTAGTGGTGGTGGTGGTAGTGGTGGTGGTGGTAGTAGGGGTGTTGGTAGTGGTGGTGGTGGTATTGGTGCTAGTGGTGGTGGTTGTAGTGGTGGTGGTAGTGGTGGTGGTAGTGGTGGTGGTAGTGGTGGTAGTGGTAGTGGTGGTGGTGGTAGTAGTAGTGGTGGTGGTGGCAGTGGTGGTAGTGGTGGTGGTGGTAGTAGTAGTGGTTGTTGTACTGGTGGTGGTAGTGGTAGTGGTGGTGGTAGTAGTGGTAGTGGTGGTATTGGTGGTAGTGGTGGTAGTGGTGGTGGTGGTAGTGGTGGTGTTGGTAGTAGTGGTAGTGGTGGTATTGGTGGTAGTGGTGGTAGTGGTGGTGGTAGTGGTGGTGATGGTTGTAGTGGTGGTGGTGGTAGTGGTGGTGGTGGTAGTGGTGGTGCTGATAGTAGTGGTAGTGGTGGTATTGGTGGTGGTGGTAGTGGTAGTGGTGGTGGTAGTGGTGGTGGTTTGATTGATTAGTGGTTGCTTTACGCCGTGTCGGCAGCATTAGCCATATTCACGGTGAGAAACGTTTGTTTTTTGTTTAAACCATCGCTTTTATATGTAAAAGCAGACAATCAATTATGTGCCAATAGACACTCATTAAATTAGAAAGCTCACAATCATATATTTGTGGTCAAGGGAAACAAATTCCCATAGAAAAAGAAAGGTTTTATTAATAATTGATAGTAGTGGATCAGTTTCAGACACATTGAAGTTGCAAGGGAGTGACAATAGGTGGCATGAACGTCAACAATCTTAGATATGCCGATGACAGTGTAATACTAGCAGACAGTGAGAAAAACCTACAAGATATAGTGAATAGAATCAATAAAGCTGGAATACTATTCAACATGAAGATGAATGCCAGGAAGACCAAAACAATGGTTATAAGTAAAAAGACAGATAAACCAAATGTCAATATAACCATAGATGGCACAAACATAGAACAAGTATCCGAATTCATATATCTCGGACAAAAGATTACAAATGATGGGAGATGTGAGGAAGAAATTAAAAGAAGGATAACAATAGCCCGAACAACATTCTCCAAAATGTATAGAGTGTTAACATCAAGTAAGATATTAATACAAACAAGGAAGCATATTCTTCAGTGTTATGTGTGGTCTACTCTAATGTATGGGGCTGAGACATGGACAATCTCTAAGAAAATGTACAAACGTTTAGCAGCATTTGAGATGTGGACTTATCGAAGGATGATGAAAATATCATGGACAAAGAAGATCACCAACAAAGAAGTTCTCAGAAAAATTAAAAATAAGAAAAGCTTGTTTGCCACTATACAGACAAAGAAACTTATTTATTTTGGCCACATCATTCGTCAGAGTTCAATATACCGTACATTGTTGGAAGGGAAGGTGAATGGCAGCAGAGGGAGAGGGAGACCAAGAACATCATGGTTTACAAATATTTCACAGTGGACAGGCTTGAATTATTCACAGTCTATCAGAACAGCACACCATCGGGACAAGTGGAGAACCATTGCATCCAACCCTCGACTAGAGGACGGAACTATTGATTGATTGATTGATTGAGTAGTGGTGGTGGTAGTGGTGGTGGTGGTGGTAGTGGTGGTGGTGGTTGTAGTGGTGGTGGTGGTGGTAGTGGTGGTGGTGGTATTGGTGGTGGTGGTGGTAGTGGTGTGTGGTAGTGGTAGTGGTGGTGGTGGTGGTAGTGGTGGTGGTGGTAGTGCTGGTAGTGGTGGTGGTAGTGGTGTTGGCCGTTGTATTGGTGGTGGTGGTAGTAGTAGTGGTGGTATTGGTGGTGCTGGTAGTAGTGGTAGTGGTGGTATTGGTGGTAGTGGTGGTGGTAGTGGTAGTGGTGGTATTGGTGGTGGTGGTAGTGGTAGTGGTAGTTGTAAGGTTACAGGATCCAGTGTGTCGATACTTCTTTAGAGGCAGACCAAGTCTTAGCTTTCGAGAAACTAAAATATTTATTAACTAATGCACCGGTATTAAGGTATTTCAATGGTAGGGAACATATTGTTCTGCAAGTCGATGCATCTAAATTTGGATTGGGCGCTACTTTATTCCAAAATAAGTTACCCGTAGCAATGGCATCGAAAGCACTGGATAACACCCAAATAAGTTATGCAGTAATAGAGAAAGAATTATTAGCCATTTGTTTCGGTTGTACAAAGTTTCATGATTATATTTATGGTAACGAAATCACAGTAATTACAGATCACAAACCCTTAGTAGCAATAATGATGAAACCTGTTCATTCCCTTTCGGCAAGGATGCAACGTATGCGCATGCGACTGCAGAACTACAATATTGAGGTGCAATACTTGAAGGGGACTGAATTATTCTTTGCAGATACCCTGTCAAGAGCCCACACGTCAAGTATAAAGCCTGACAATCTGTACGATCGGGATTTATCCATAGCATCAATTGGACTTGATCCGGACATAATCCAAGCCGTTAAACGTGAAACACTGTTGGACGTCACGTTAAAAAGAATTGTTCAATTAGCGTTACATGGATGGCCTATGGAGGGAAAGGCCCTCGAAGCAGATGTTCAAATGTTTTTTAAAATTAAGGATGACATAACTGTATTTGACGGCATTCTATTGAAAGGCTCACAAATAATTATCCCTAAGTCCATGCGTTCGGATATGTTAAAAAAGTTACATGAGGCTCACTTAGGTATCGTAAAAAGTAAACAGTTGGCGAGAGACACGGTATTCTGGCCAGGTTTGATGGAGGCATTAGAGGACAAAGTATCACGATGTGCTGTTTGTCAAGAGTGTCGGAAAATGCCAGCAAAGGAACCGTTAATTAACCATGTTATACCCGATATACCGTACAATAAAATAGGAGTTGATTTATTTCATGTTGGAGGTAAGGATTATATGATAATTGTGGACTATTACTCTAAATTCCCGGAAGTCATTGAATTAGCAGAAACGACCAGTACAGCTGTTATTTTAGCCTTAAAACAGACATTCAGTAGATACGGCATTCCACAGCAAGTAGTATCAGACAACGGACCCCAATTTGCAAGCAGGGAATTTCATGAATTTGCTATACATTATGGATTTAAGTCAGTGTTTACTAATCCAATGAACGCACAAAGTAATGGACAGACTGAACGCGCCGTACAGACATTCAAACACATGATAAAAAAGTGTAACAGGGACGGGACGGATATTAACATAGCAATGCTTAACTATCGAAACACAACATTAGAAGGAGTAGGAGCATCCCCAGCTCAATTGTTAATGTCCAGACGGTTACGGTCGCGTATACCAGTACTAGATAACAATCTAAAAGCGATGATACAACCATCTAAATCCAGGCAATTGACACATAAGCAGATAATCCAGAAGAGATATTTTGACAAACGTGCAGGGCGGGAACAATCATTGTTACAAGTAGGTGACAAAATAAGATACAGGAATTATAATAACGAGTGGGAAGTAGGCCAGGTCGTAGAGACAGATGACATGCAGAAAAGGGATTATAAGATACGTAATAACAAAGGCAACATATTGAGAAGAAATAGACGATTTCTTTTCAAATGTCCGCAAGCACAGGTAATGGAAGAAACAAAATCAAAGGGGCAAATAGCACCTCCCTTGCACTCACCTTACACTACGCGATATGGTAGGATCAGCAAGCCTCCACAACGTTTTGAAAATAGGCCCACAAAGTAGAGAACACACTAGGTCAAACAATGATTTATCACACCAAATGACGCTATAGGAAGTGACATATACGCGTAGACGAATAATATGACGTGACGCTTCGTCTAATAGGTCAAATAAAGAAGGTGAGCAATATGGTTAAAATAAGAATGGATTTTACCAATGGCGCCCAATGGCGCTCATACATGTACGTTCACCGAAACGAGCGTATAACACAACGCAGAACATCAACCACAACAATTATATGTTGATAGGTATGCATTTAGTGAATAAGTCATTTGTTAAAAATAAGAATATATATTCACCGTTAAATATAAGAAATATTAACCGAGAAATTTAAAGTCATGACAACGTTTCACACCAAGACTATATGATACAAGTACAATGAACAATTACCTTATTATTCATTACCTATTATTAAGAGGGGGAGATGTAAGGTATGCAAGTATATGAACGCCCCCCCCCCACCAACACGGCGTGACGTCATGACTGTAGAACCAATAAAGTCAGTTACGTTACAGGATCCAGTGTGTCGATACTTCTTTACAGTAGTGGTGGTGGTTGTGGTGGTGGTGGTGGTAGTGGTGGTGGTGGTGGTATTGGTGGTGGTTGTAGTGGTGATTGTAGTGGTGATGGTAGTGGTAGTGGTGGTTTTGGTGGTGGTGGTGGTAGTGGTGGTAGTGGTAGTGGTAGTGGTGTTGGTGTTGATAGTGGTGGTGTTGGTGGTGGTAGTGGTGGTGGTGGTAGTTGTGGTGGTAGTGGTGGTGGTTGTAGTGGTGGTGGTGGTAGTGGTAGTGGTGGTGGTGGTGGTGGTGGTATTGGTGGTGGTGGTTGTAGTGGTGGTAGTGGTGTTGGTGTTGGTAGTGGTGGTGTTGGTGGTGGTAGTGGTGGTGGTGGTGGTAGTTGTGGTGGTAGTGGTGGTGGTTGTAGTGGTGGTGGTGGTAGTGGTGGTGGTGGTGGTATTGGTGGTGGTGGTTGTAGTGGTGGTGGTAGTGGTAGTGGTGGTGTTCGTGGTAGTGGTGGTGGTAGTGGTGGTATTGGTAGTAGTGGTGGTATTGGTAGTAGTGGTAGTGGGTAGTGGTAGTGGTGGTGGTTGTGGTGGTGGTGGTGGTAGTGGTGGTGGTATTTGTAAAAACACATTACTTGATAGATGGTTACAGAGCTATAACCACTGATTTGATTGTACGAGCCATCTAAAAAAAAAGAACGAAAAAGAGAGAACTTTCCCCGATTCCAGCATGTGTAATGCGAATATTGAAGTGAGAGTTGATAATAGTGGTGACAATTCCAGTGATGAAAACACTATTTAATCTATATTAATGAGAAAAAGTAAATGTTGGGGAATGATTCTAATGATGTGTATATTCATTTTATCCTTGATTTTCACTGTATTTTCACCAACGAAAAAAATTGTTTCAAAGTGAAATGTGTAAAATGTTGAATATTATTATTATGTTCAACATCATCATTAAGTGGAGTTTAATTTTTTTTTTACTATATTTTCTCCAATGAAAGAAATGAAGAAGAATGATATAAAATTATCTAATCGATATCGTGATTCTTTATCAATTGTTCAAAATCCTGCAATGCAATAAGCTGGGAGGAGATCTTCAGGTAGAGAATGAAAACTGTTTTCCTTCCAGACAGCAATGAAGTCGTGAATATGATATTCATTCAAAGGAATATGAATACTTTGTATATTCCTATATCTTGTTAAATCCCCCATCAATGCATGGTCGGTGTCGCGCAAAATACATTGTATAACATCTCCTAATGAATAATTCATCATTATTATCTATACTAAAGTTTAAGTTTACCACTAATGTAAGTAATAACAAGTGCAACAATACACAGACCAGACCAAGGAGGAGAGCTAAGAACAAACATAAAAGTAAGTTCAAGTGCCTCTACCTAAATGCTGATTCACTGCCGAACAAAATGGAAGAACTACAGGTTATCATCGAAGTAGAGAAACCAACTTTGATTGCAGTGACTGAGGCTAAACCAAAGAACTGCACTTATGAAATTACAAAGCAAGACATTAGAATCCCTGGATTTAGTCTGGTGTGGAACCTAGAGCAGGAAGGCAGGCTCGTGTGTATTTATGTATTGGAATCTGAGAATATCACCTATTGAGAAAGCAACATAAATAAGGGTATAGGTTTTTCAGAATGTGTCTGCATCCAAGTAAAACCAAACAAGGAAGATACTATCCTAGTTAGGTGTATATACAGAAGCCCAAACAGCAGTGATGCAACCAATGAAAAATTAGGCGACCTAATCAGGGCAGCAAATGACACAGAAGCATCCCATGTACTGATCATGGGAGACTTCAACATGCCTGAGATCGATTGGAGGGGAAACACAACAACAGTAGGGGAAACCCATCGGGCCAGCAAATTCTTTGAAAGCACCCGTGATGCCTTTCTGTTCCAACATGTCGAAAATCCTACCAGGTATCGAGAAGGACAACAAGCATCAATATTAGACCTGATATTGACAAATGAAGAGAACATGGTCACAGATATCTCAGCCCAAGCCCCCCTAGGTAAGAGTGATCACCTCACATTATCTTTCACCTATCAGTGCCATACAGAAGAAACTGAGAAGTCATACTTAAAAACATTCTACTCAGGTGGAAACTATGGTGAGATGAGGGAACTCATGGACATAGATTGGAACAGCCATTTCCAAGATAATAGTATATATGAATGCTGGGGTGAGTTATCACAAAAGCTGGAAGAAGCAGTGCGGAAACACATACCGACAAAGACAATCCATCCGGATGCAAGAACCAGGCCACTGTGGATGAACAAAGAAGTGTCTACCAAAGTCATAATCAAACAACGAGCTTGGAGGAAATACTCTGCCACAAGAAGCTCTGATGAACACAAAATATATGCCAAACTCAGAAACCAGGTACGATGGAAGTCACGTAAGGCTATAAGAAACTTTGAGAAACTCATTGCCCAAGAAGCCAAGGATAATCCAAAATCATTTTGGGCATATATAAACTCGAAGATGAAAACCAAGAGTGGAATAGATGAATTGGAACAACCAGATGGGAGCCTAGCTTCAAAGGATATTGATAAAGCAGAGGTATTAAATAATTTTTTCTCAGCCGTTTTCACTAGAGAGGATGTAAACACAGTACCCCTGATACAGAAATGCAAATTGGTGAAGGACTTCCCTGAGGTGCTATTCACACCAGACATTGTTAAAAAAAAGCTGGACAAACTCAAAACAGGCAAATCACCTGGACCTGACGGAGTACATCCAAAAGTGCTGAAGGAATTGAGTGTGGTGCTTGCAAAACCACTTGCTATAATTTTCAATAAGTCATTTGAATCTGGTTGCCTACCCAACGAATGGAAAATAGCAAATGTTATCCCAATTTTCAAAAAAGGAAACTGGCATTCTCCAGCAAATTATAGGCCAGTAAGCCTCACTTCTATAGTATGCAAAGTAATGGAAAGTATCATCAGAGAGCACATGCTAAGCCATATGCTAGAGAACAAATTGATGTCGGACCACCAACATGGGTTTCTACCAAAGAAATCAACAATTACGCAGCTACTAGAAACTTTGGAAATATGAACCGACGCAATGGATAGGGGGGAATCACTAGATACTATATACTTAGATTTCATGAAGGCATTTGAAACTGTCCCCCACCAGAGGCTAGCTACCAAGTTACAAAACTATGGCATTGAAGGAAATACTCTGAGATGGATCCAAAGTCTTTTGACTGGAAGGAAACAGCAAGTCGTAGTAAATGGCAGTAAATCTTCCTTCAAAGAGGTTCTCAGTGGGATACCTCAAGGGAGCGTCCTGGGTCCTATTCTGTTCGTCATTTTCATCAATGACCTGCCAGAGATTGCATCATGTGGGATAAAATTATTTGCAGATGACGCAAAGATCTACAGAACTGTGAATTCCACGGAAGACTGTGCTCATCTGCAAAAGGACCTGTTGGAAATGGAGAAGTGGGCCAAGCAGTGGCAGATGAAGTTCCATCCGAATAAATGCCAGGTCATGAGAATAGGGAGACACCACCCAGACTATACATATGTTATGTATGAAAATTCTACTGGCCAGCCACTAAATCTCGAAGAGAGTGAGGTAGAGAAAGATTTAGGAGTATTTGTAGACAATAGGCTAAGTTTCTCCCAGCACATACAACAAACCGTATCCAAAGCTAATAAGATTGTGGGAATGATTCGCAGAACCTTCAAATACTTGGATGAAAAGATGCTGATCACATTGTACAAGAGCCAAGTACGGCCAATACTAGAGTATGGTCGTAGTAAATGGCAGTAAATCTTCCTTCAAAGAGGTTCTCAGTGGGATACCTCAAGGGAGCGTCCTGGGTCCAATTCTGTTTGTCATTTTCATCAATGACCTGCCAGAGATTGTATCATGTGGGATAAAATTATTTGCAGATGACGCAAAGATCTACAGAATTGTGAATTCCACGGAAGACTGTGCTGATCTGCAAAAGGACCTGCTGGAAATGGAGAATTGGGCCCAAGCAGTGGCAGATGAAGTTCCATCCGAAAAAATGCCATGTCATGCGAATAGGGAGACACCACCCAGACTATACATATGTTATGCATGAAAATTCTACTGGCCAGCCACTAAATCTCGAAGAGAGTGAGGTAGAGAAAGATTTAGGAGTATTTGTAGACAATAGGCTAAGTTTCTCCCAGCACATACAACAAACCGTATCCAAGGCTAATAAGATTGTGGGAATGATTCGCAGAACCTTCAAATACTTGGACGAAAAGATGCTGATCACATTGTACAAGAGCCAAGTACGGCCAATACTAGAGTATGGAGTCACTATATGGCACCCAACGTTGAAGAAGGATATTAAATCCATTGAAGCTGTTCAGAGAAGGTTAACTAAGCTAGTGCCACATCTGAAGGACCTTAGTTATCCAGACAGACTCAGGAGACTCAAGTTACCAAGCCTCACATACAGAAGATTTCGTGGGGACATGATCAACACATGGAAGTTCCTGAATGCTGAGTATAATGTGGATGAGGCCTTGCTATTCAGACGCATAAAGGGAAGCAATACCAGAGGTCACTCCAAGAAGCTTTTCAAGCCAAGGTACAACAGCTCACTCAGAGGGGCCTTCTTTTCACAGCGAGTGATAAACATGTGGAATGAGCTACCGGAAGAAGCGGTGGAAGCAGCTACCATGAATCAATTCAAGAATGCGCTGGACAGGGCCTGGGCCAGAGAAACATTCCTGTACGATTTTGAGGCTGCATACCATTAGA
>JASIRB010002688.1:0-64665 GCA_030323885.1 Branchipolynoe longqiensis
GTAAGAAGTTTGAGGATGTGTTGCACACAGTGCATAAGGCAGTGTTGGCTACCCTAACAGCTATTGTTCCTGTGGCTAATAGGATGCAGAGTGAAAATAAGTTCTCGTCTTTGGCTAAGACAATGGACAAAGGCATTGCAGTGCTAGCGGCGGCAGGTAATTACCTGTCGTTTCGAAGATATGAAAATGTCTTCAAGTCAGTTTGCACAGATGCTGGCAAAGAAGTGGCTCGCTCTAAGAAGGTTACCGATAATGAGGGGAAGGAGTTTACGCTCTATCTTGCTCCAGAGCCGATTAAAGGGAAACCTTTAGATAATACCAAGATGTTTGGCGGTCAACTACAATACCTCTATAAAGAGGTAGAGACTGCAGCCAAGAGTGGCAAAAACATGGATGGCAAGAAGAAACAGGAAGTTCCTCGTTTCAAAAAGTCACGAGGGGATTTTCGTCCACGACGGTTCACCAGAGGAACCAGACCGAGTTCAAACTTCGGTCAAGGGTTTCGGGGCCGGGGCGCTCGCCCAGGCTGGACCGACAACACCGCACGGCCAATAGGTCGAGGGTTCAACTCGTCGAGACCTTTCCCCAGGGGCGGGTCCAAGTAGAGGTCCAAACACAAACTTTACAAGTCCCTGCAGCCTCTAAAAACACACAAACTGTAAGCAACTTTGTGGCTGGTAATATTAGTAATCATATTTCTGAGTGGCACAAAATTACTAGTGACCAAGAAATTATAGAAATAGTTAGGGGTGTTCAAATTCCCTTTACACAAATTCCTGTACAAAGTATAATACCTTTTCCATATAACATTCAACCAGTTGAACGAGACGCACTAACTAAACAGGTACATAAATTCTTTGAGAAAGGAATTATACAAAAAGTGACACACTGTTCAGGACAGTTTATTTCAAACATTTTCTCGAGACCGAAGCCTAATGGTGATGTTCGAATGATCCTGGATTTAACAATCCTTAATAAAAGGGTGGAATATCGACATTTTAAAATGTTCTCTCTAGATACGGCACGAGATCTGATTACACCAGATGCGTGGATGGCTAGTGTTGATTTACAGGATGCATATTATACGCTTCCCATAATGGAACAATACCGAAAATTTCTTCGATTTATTTGGGATAACCAACTCTATGAGTTTACCTGTATGCCGAATGGCTTAGCTTGTGCGCCACGTTTATTTACTAAATTGCTTAAACCTGTTTTCTCGGTAATGGCGAGGAAGGGTCATATAATGTTTCCATACATAGATGATTCTTTTATTATAGCATCAACACAAATTGGTTGTGTGAATGCAGTTTTGGATTTATGTGCATTACTCACTAAATTGGGGTTTTATGTACATCAACAAAAGTCAGTGTTTAAACCAACAAAACAACTCAAATGTTTAGGGTTTATTCTGGATACACAGTCCCTTACAGTGTCGATAACAGAACAAAAACTAATTAAGTTTATGACTACAGCGACTCAGCTTATTAAGTTATCAAAGCCAAAAATTAGACAGGTTGCTGTTCTTATTGGCATAATGACCTCATATGCACCTGCTGTGTTATATGGGAAGGCCCATATTAAGTCGCTAGAAATAGATAAAAATTTAGCGTTAACACGAACTAAAGGCAATTTTGAGCGAAAGATGTTTATTTCGCAAGAAGGGTTACAGGATATTGGATGGTGGATGCAACATATAGCAAGTTCACCAAATCCAATCCGCATGGCGGAACCTAATACAGTAATTACTACTGATGCTTCGTTAGAAGGTTGGGGAGCTCATCGAGATGGGGTCACAACAGGAGGTAGATGGCTTGATGATGAAAAATCAGACTATATTAATGCACTAGAATTGCGTGCTATTTATCTGGGCTTACGTAGTTTAGTAAAGATAAATAAATCACAGGTTAGAATACTAACTGATAATACTACTGCCATGGCATATATTCGTAACATGGGTGGAACCAAATCAAAGTCTTGCAATCAGTTATCTAAACTGATTTGGAACTGGGCACAGGCTCAACAAGTCTGGCTGACTGTAGCGCATATTCCAGGGTCACAAAATACACTTGCAGATTATAAAAGTAGAAATTTCCATGACCATTTAGAGTGGTCTCTCTCTACACATTTGTTTAACTTCGTTTGTGAAAAATGGGGTACACCTGAAGTTGACTTATTTGCATCACGAAATAATAACAAGTTACCCTGTTATGTTTCTTGGCATCCTGAACCGGATGCTTGGAAAGTAGATGCGTTTGCTATTACCTGGGAAAATAATTATTTTTATATTTTCCCACCATTTAGCATTATCAGCCGAGTAGTGAGAAAAATCGGCTTGGAAGGGACACATGCGATACTGGTGGTGCCCGATTGGGACACGCAACCTTGGCTGCCAGCAGTTTCACAACTGGCAAAAGATCGTATACGATTCCCAAGAAAACTCGGGAATCTGACGCACCACGGACCGCTAGTGGTTCACGGCGACGTGTCAACGACGCCCCTATTGGCATTCCTTTTCTAAGGAAGCAGCTACAGCAATTTGGATTGGACAGAATTACTGAGGATAGGATAGTATCGGATGCCTGGAGGCCAGGAACTGTCAAAATGTATACAACCTATTTAAAGAAATGGGGTGTACATTGTTTGTTAATGAAAGTTAAGCCAACAAATCCAAAGATTTCACAAGTAGCTCGGTTTCTTCGTTCTCTAGAGGATGAAGGACTTTCCTTTGGATCGATTAATGCGGCGAGGTGTGCGTTATCAATTATATTACCTAGAATTGATGGCGAAACAGTTGGAAAACATTATGTTATTTGTTATTTACTTCGTTCAATTTATCAAAGGAATCCTCCAAAACCAAAGTATAGTCGGTTTTGGGATGTTTCTATAGTATTTAAGTTGTTTCAGGCTTGGCCTCACAACTCGTGGTTAGATATAAAACAGTTAGGTTTTAAGGTCGCGGTCCTGTTATTGTTAGTAACCGGACACAGAGGACAGACGATTGTTGCTTTATCCTTAACTGGATTAGAAATAGACAAGCAACAAGCTACGTTTGATTTAGAAAAATTGCTTAAATCGAACACGTTAGGTGACCCTTTATCAACGGTTCACTTAGACTGTTTTCCGAATGATCGGAAATTATGTGTTGTGTCGGCCATACGGGCTTATATATACAAGACAAAGGATTTACGTGCATCACAACAACTATTAGTGAGCTTTATAAAGCCACATAAGGCGATTTCACGAGACACACTTGCCAGATGGACAATTACGGTGTTGAAATTGGCTGGAGTGGATACGAGTAAATACTCTTCCCACTCAACTAGAGGAGCCATGGTCTCCAAGGCACGGGTGCTTGGTATTTCTGTGAAAAGAATACTAGCGCATGCAGGCTGGAAGACGGCTAAGTCGTTTGCAAAACATTATAATAAACGACTAGAAAAGCCTACCGGCGTTGCAAAGCGTCTTCTCGCCAACTAACAAGAATAGGTGAGAACAAAAATTTAGAATGTTATAATAATAAGAAAGAATGATATTAAGGATAAAAATGAATTATGTAAAGGTCTCCCTAGCCTGAGGCTAGCCTGAGGCTGTTTACCGAGGTAAAATAGTATAGTTATACGAGTCTTACCTTGGTACAGATGATGGATAACTGTTGTTTTACCGAGGTATAAGCCTCGGATAGATGTGGGCTAGGGCCCTCCCGCCACACCCTGCCACATCTATTCCGTTGGTGTACCTTTTCGGTAAAGTAATAGTATCCATTGTTTGAAAGTCATTTTTATCCTCAATAAGTAGGTTAAGATTGCTGGTACCGGACGTGCTTACCTCTCTCCCTAGCCCACATCTATCCGAGGCTTATACCTCGGTAAAACAACAGTTATCCATCATCTGTACCAAGGTAAGACTCGTATAACTATACTATATATATAAATATATATGTTGTCTTGATCACCCTGAAACCAATTTTCAGTGGTACAGTGCATGGCGGCTACAGTGTGCAGGGGTGGTGACGCCACAATCGGAGCTGGGCTTGGGGAGGCTGGAGCACTAGATCACTAGGACAGACTCCATCTGTCCATGGAACTGACTGAGTGATAAGGGAAAGGAGGGATATTCTGGGTTATTATACTCATATAATTTGTATACAGCATATATATATGTATATATATATGTATATATGTATATGTATATACATGTCTAAATATACATATTTATTCAGTATCAAGTGAGGGAGGAAGCCTGCAGAGCATAGTTCTGCCGGGAACCTGAGGGGGGCGCCACCAGACATAACCATTAATCAATAGATGGTTGCTAATAACTAGTGAATTTATACTTGTATAATTATCAATATCATACAACACATACCTAGATATCTAGATTATTTTTTTTATCTAATTATAAAATTATATACGCATATGAAAAATTGACCCCCCCCCCCCCCCCATAGATTCTGCTAAGCGCCCGCCACCAGGGTGGCGCCCGCCCTGCTGACAATGCCACCTGGCCGCCGCGGCGCCCATTACTGGGCGCTGATTGGGCGCCGGGCGCGGGCGTGACCGCGGTGTGATCATTGGGCAGGGCGGCGCTGCAATGACAACACGGGCCACAATGCGAGGTGTGAACGGATTGCGCCGGTCGGGTCTCCGCGTTTTCTCTCCCCGAAGGGTTGCGCTCTACCAACAGTTCGCCTTGTAGATTCTTCGAAATATAATTAACATTCATTTTATAATCAACACCCCCCGCCCTCCTCCTGGGCACTTGACCATCGTTGAGTATACTCTGAGCTCTCCCCTGTGCAGGTGTGATTTTGTAATTGATGATTTATCGCCACTGGTGTGTGACTAAAACTAGTAAAAGTAAAATTTTCGGTCGGTGATTTGTTAGTGAAGTGGGTGTCTGGGAGGCGCAGTGTTGTTGACACAGCGCGCCCCCTGGTTATACCGACTGCGGCAACCCTTCCCAGGGTAAACCCCGCACAGTTAGTCGAGCAATCTGTCCCCCCCCCCCCCCACCCTCCCCACACCCCCAAAACCCCCACCCGCCCCGCACCGCCGCCATTGTGGTGGTGGCGCGCCACCAGGGGGTGTAATTCCACTCGCGGGTGTGAAGTGTTCACACCACCCCCATTAACCTTGCCCGGGCCGCCCCGCCGGCGCGCAAACACTCATTAATGCGCGGCCGGGGCGGGGTCGGGGCAGGACCGGGGCAGGACCGGGGCCGGGCGGCGCCGGGGCCCGGTGACGCCCAGCCCCGGCCGCCCCGACACCTCGGCGCGGGTGTCGGGGCAATCAGCGTGGTGTCGGGCGCACGGCCCGCACACACCGGGCCCGGGACCTGGAGCCCGGGTCAGCCTCATCACGGTGTCTGGTGGCCGCGCGTCGACAAGGTCCGCCGTCAGCACCCCACCCCCCCCACCCCCCTGCTTCCCCTGCTTCCCCTGCTCCACTTGCTCTTCCTGAGACATCTGCTCCTCCTGTCCTCCTGCCTTCCTGCTCCTCTTACACCATCACAGCCTCCTCCCCTTCTTCCTCCTCAATCTCCTCCTGCTCCTACCTAACCTGCTTCTCTTCTCCCTCCTCCTGGCTTCTTCTTCCTTCTCGTACTCCTCCTTCTCCTCCCCTTCTCTCTCTTCATGATCCTGCTCCTACCCAGCGTTCTTCTCTTCTTCCTTCTCATACTCCTCCTGCACCTACACTGTCTCCCCCTCTCCTCTCTCCTCCTACTCCTCATGCTCACACACAGCTTTCTTCCCCTCTCTATTCCTCCTGCTCCTATCCAGCGTTCTTCTCTCGTGCTCCTCCTGCACTTACACTGTCTCCCCCTCCCCTCCGCTCCCTTTATTCCTGTTCCTGCTCCTCCCCAGCGTTCTTCTCCCACCCCCGATGATTCCTTCCTTCCAACTTTGTCTGCCCCTCTCGAAGTATCAGAGTGTCTCGTGTGAGCTACTCGCTGGCCTAATCTGTATGAGGCACTTTATGAGCTACACTCTGAACGGTTTGTGAGCTGCTGTATGAACTGCCACAGGTGAGTGGTTTGGGAACTGACCTATGAATTGCTCTGTGTACTGCTTTGTGCTGTTCTGTGCTGTTCTATGTTACTCTGTGTGCTTCTCTGTGCTGTTCTGTGCTATTCTGTGTGCTGCTATTTGAAATACTCTGAGTTGCTCTGACCTGCTATATGTGCTGCTCGATGTGTTTCTCTGTGAGCTGCTCTGTGTATTGCTTTGTGACATCCTCAGTGTGCTGGTCTGTGTGCTGATGTGTGTGCTGCTGTCAGCTGCCCGCATCTTCCATACCTAGGGTCATGTCTCTAGCAATACCAGGTATGATCATCCAGCTATCTACACAATCGACTTAAATAGGCGACATGTGTGTATTCAAGGAGTTTGGATAATTACGGGCAGTAAATTATATGCACAGCAGGAAACAGATGAGAAAGAATGGGGATGGGAGAAAGAGAGAGGAGAGAAAGAGGGGGGGAAGAGATAGAAAGAAAGAAGAAAGGCAGAAGAGATGGAAGGGAGGAGGCAGGCGGAGAGGAGTGGGCAGGGGGAGAACCGGTTGGTGTTGGTGCGAAGATCAGGCCAAGGTTACCCAAGGTTACCCAAGGTTTCCCATGGTTGCGGTGCCAGCGTAGTGTACACATACATACATATGTACATAATACATACATACATACATACATACACAGATACACATACAATGTATGTGTATATGTGTATGTATGTATGTATGTATGTATGTATGTATGTATGTATGTATGTATGTATGCTATCCACCCTACTATACGGAGCCGAGGCCTGGACAGTGTACAGATGACAGGTGAAAAAGCTACATGCCTTCATGATGCGCATCTGCATTCAATCATGAGGCTAACCTGGAAGGACAAAGTGACAAATAATACTCGAACCGACGGGGCTGCCCTCTATGGAAGGTCTGCTGATCAAAAAGAATCTCCGGTGGACTGGACACCTCATGAGGATGTCATCAGACATACCATCAAGATAAACCTGAAGCTGAGAGACATTAAGACCGATTCATGGATGCAACTCTCACAGCAGAGAGCTAAATGGAGAGTGGCAGTCAAGTAATGAAAGCAGTCTTTGTCGCATCGCGACTGACAGCATGATGATGATGATGATAATGTATGTATACATATATGTATGTATGTATGTATGTATGTATGTATGTGTGTACATACATGTACGATACACATATACACACATACATACACACGGAGATGGAAACAGGAAGGGTCTGAGTGCAGGATTGCAGGGCTGTAGGGGTGTACCGGTGGTGCCAGTGTGGGGTGCTGCGCGTGTGTGGTGGGTGGGGGTGAGTGGAGGCGGGATACTTGTATGGGGCTGCGGAATGGTGAGGGAGGGGTGTCAGTGTGTGTGGGGTGGGGGTGAGGAGAGGCAAAGGTGGGACAAGGTGTGTGAAGTAGTGATGCTTGTGTGGGGCTCTGGAGGGGTGAGGGTGGGGGGGGGGGGGGTCAGTGTAGGGTAGGTGGGGGGTGAGGGGGGGGGGGGGGTGAAGGCTGGATGCTTGCATGGTGATGTGGAGGGTGAGGGGGTGTCAGTATGTGTGTGTGTGGTGGGGGGGGGGGGGGGGGGGTGTCGGTCATAACGAGGCGGGCTGACCACTGGGCAGGCGCCGGGTGACGGATGGTCGAGCTCCCGCCGCTTTAACACTTGTTCCGTCCGGGCCGCGCCCCGCAGCAATTCATTCGGGGACAGCAGTTGTCGTGTCCCGCCTCCCGGGCGCGCACTGAGGGTGGAGGAGCGGGAAGTGGGCGGGGATGGGTGGGGCTGGGCGGGGCGGGGCGGGGCGAAGCGGGGAGCAGCACGGAGGGAGAGCTGGGAGGCGCGGGGTTGGGGAGCGGCGATGATCGGAGCGGGGCGAGGGGCAGCGCAGCGTAGGGGGCGGGTAGCCGGAAGGGGGGGGGGGGGGTCGCGGTGTGGCGCAGCGCGAGGCGGGGCGAGGCGATGATCGGAGCGGGGCGAGGGGAAGCACGTGTAGGGGGCGCGGGTCGGGGCGGGGTGGGGCGGGAGGTCATACATCTTACCCTGGTGTCGCCGCCTCTACTCCCACAAGTCATAACTCAGCCCCGCGCTAAGGGGAGGGCTGAAGGGTTAGGATGAAGAGACCCAAACCATTATTGCTCCCACCCTGGAGGAGGAGGTGTTAGGGCGGTGGTTGGGTGGGTGTGGGTGAGGTTAGACTGAGATGGAGGGGGAGGGTGTGGTAGGCAAGGCAACGGGAAGATGCTCAGTCCCTACTGCACCACGCCACCCACAGGAGGTGTCAGGAGGGGGTGTTTGTGTGTGTATGGGAGGGTGTTTGTGTGTGTATGGGAGGGTGGGGGTGTTTGTGTGTGTCTGGAGGGGTGTTTGTGTGTGTATGGGAGGTTATGGGTAGATGGGGACTTGAGTGTGTGTGAGGGGTGTAGAGTAGGATGTAGAGGGAAGGGGCGGTTAGGGAGAGGGGGGGGAGAAGGAAGAGAGTGGGAGAAAGAAGTAGGGGCGGGAAGTGGGGGAGAAGGACATGGGGGCAGTAAGTGGGGGGAGAGGACATGGGGGGCTGTAGTGGGGGAGAAGGACAAGGGGCCGGGGATGTGGGAGAGAAGGACATGGGGGCGGAAAGTGGGGAGAAGGACATGGGGTGGGAAGTGGGAGAGAAGGGAATGGGGGAGAAGGAGAGAAGGGGGCGGGAAAGTTGGGGAGAAGGACATTGGGGCGGGAAGTGGGGGAGAAGGACATGGGGGGGCGAGAGTGGGGAGAAGGACATGGGGGGCGGGAAGTGGGGGAGAGGAACATGGGGGCGGGAAGTGGGGGAGAAGGACATGGGGGCGGGAAGTGGGGGAGAAGGACATGGGGGCGGGAAGTGGGGGAGAAGGACATGGGGGCGGGAAGTGGGGAGAAGGACATGGGGGCGGGAAGTGGGGGAGAAGACATGGGGGGGCGGAAGTGGGGGAGAAGGACATGGGGGGCGGGAAGTGGGGGAAGAGTTGGTTGGTTGTTGGAGTTGTACATCCTGGCAACATGAGTGGGGGGAGAGGGAAGTGGAGAGAGGAAGTGGGTGAGAAGGAAGTAGGGCGGGAAGTAGTGGAGGTGAAGTGGCGGCGGGAAGTGGGGGTGGAATGACATGGGTGGCGGGGGAGTTGGGGAGAAGAAATTGGATGGGGGAGGGAGAGGCGAATGAAGAGACTCAATCCCAGAACCACTTTGTCTCCAGGAGAGAAAGTGGTTGTGTGTGTGTGTGTGTAGGGGTGGCAGTGGAAGTGGGGTGGAGGTGGGGTGTTACAGATAGAGGGAAGGACGTAGGTATGAAGCGACGGGGGAATACAGTAAAACCTCTCTAAATCGACCGACCATGGGACCGACTTTAAATGGTCAATTTAGGGAAGTGGTTGGTTTAGAGAGGGTTTAAAAAAATTGTTAATGGTATTGTATGGGCGATCGATTTGGACCCAAATACAGTGATCGATATAGGGGAGTAGTCGAGGTTTGGAGGTGGTCGGTTAGAGAGGTTTTACTGTAGTCTGTAATCCAGATTGAAGCCTCCCCCACCTCACCTTACCTCACCTCCACCCACCTATGATCATCATTCGACCTGTAGCGGGAGGTGATCGGTGATCGGTAGGAGTCTGAATAGCATAGGTAGTGGGGGTTGGGGTGGTGGAGGGAGTGTGTGTCTTGAGGTGTGTGTAGGATTTGGGGCAGGTGTAGCTTGGTAGGACATGCATAGCCAGCCAGAGTGGACATTTTTGGGAGGCAGGGCGGGGCAGGGCGGGGCGAGGCGGGGCGGGGCCGGGCGGGGCCGGGCGGGACGGGGCGGGGCTGGTCAGAGCGGCGACAATCACCCGTTACGGTACCGTGTGACAACCTTTGCACTTCCCCGTATATACATACGCAAACATTCACATACACGAAAATAGACGCGCACACACACACTCAAACACGAACACACAATGACACACGGGTCTGGTGTTGTGCATTGCTGGGGGGGGGGGGGAGTGAAGTTCCTGGTGGGTGTGGGTGTAGGTGTGGGTGGGTCAGCTATGAGATATATGTTACTGGATGCGGGTTCTAGTGGTGTAGGAAAGGATAGCTTAGGTCTTACTATCCTATTTACCTGTCATATAATTCTGCCCTGTTTACCTTTAACATAATCACGTGCTATTTACACGAGACAATGCTTATTTACCTTACACGCGACAGTGCAATATTTACCTTGTCATGACAGTGCAGTAATTACCTTACACACGACAGTGTCGTAATTACTTTGCATGTGACTGTCCTGTTTATTGTACACGTGACACTGCCCTGTTTACCGTAGTGCCCTATTTACCCTTCGCATGCCACTTCCCTGTTTACCATACACATGACAGTGCCATATTTACCTTAGTGCCCTATTAATTGCACACATGCCAGTTCCCTGTTTAACTTAGTTCCATATTTACCCTTCACATGCCACTGCCCTATTTACCGTACATTAAAATGACATGTAGTTCTCTATTTACCTTATACATGATATGCCCTGTTTACCATGGTGCCCTGTTTACCCTTCACATGTTACTGCCCTGTTTAGCATACACATGACAGTATCCTGTTTGCTCTAGTGCCCTGTTTACTGCCTATTTACCTTACACATGACACTATTTCCCTATTTACCATAAACATAGCATTGACCTATTTACCATTGACATGCCACTCCCCTATTTAACATACACACAACAATGACCTATTTATGTTAGGATCCTTTTTACCTTACACATAACAGTGCCCTGTTTCCACAGTGCCCTATTTCCCACACGCCCGCCACTGCCCTATTTACCAGACTCCCGACAGTACCCTTTTCAGGGCCATGCCATAACATTAGCAGTTGTCGCGCCCAACTTTAATATCGGCCATGAAGCCGCCTGGCGAATTATTCATGCTTAGCCCGTCGACGTCCCAAATCAATACTGATCACTGTTGTGTAAGGGCTTGTATTATCGACGATTAATAACCCGGATGACGCCCTGCCACGGTCACGTGATGCATCCTCCAGGGGTCACGTGGTCACCCACAATGCGCCGCGCGTGTGTGTGTGATGGGAGAAGGGGGTGGAGGTGACAAGGGGTGGGGTGAGCATTCAAATGATCAAAATTTGATCAAATTGTGATTTTCTGATGTGCGCCGCCGAGATTCTCTCATTTCACTGTTCCTATTATGGGATGGTTTATGTGCCGCTGCTCATATTTCCCGCGACACCGACACGGTATTAGCATCATCGAAATATATATGTACTCAGTGGCCACCTTAGTAATGCTGCACAGGAACAGTAACGTGACTGCACGCACAGGTAGCACAAGCACCGACAGCAAATTAAGCTGCATAGTCCGATGAAATATCAAATTTTCAAAACCAAGCCAATTATCTAGATTTGATTGTACATATCTAACTCAGATACTGATGCACTTATTAAACATTTCTTTCTGCGTAGAAGGCAATACTGAGTCAATTTAACAGAAGCTGTTACTACAGAAGTCTATCGTATCAGAGTTTTGGCAAGCCTGCCAAAACTAATTTTCCATGTTTGCACTCAAAATATCTCAAAAGTTTAACCATTTAAAATAAAAGTAACTTTGAACTAATGTAAAGTAGATACTAGTGATCGATCTAACATATTTATCTCAGAAAAAATACAGAAATTCAAAACCATCAGACTATGCAACTTTAAGGTAGGAAGGATTTTCAGGCACCTGTCCAGGATTAATCCAAAGTCCAGTGACCAGATCATTGAAAACAAAACAAAATAATACACCACCCCATTTCAAATCGCCACCAACCGAAAAGTCGAAATAAATAAATGCATGTAAGTATTATCTGAATTTAATTTGTGTTTTTTTTTTTTGGAAGGCGGGTTGGTGGCCATTTCCGTTGATATACCCTAAGTCCAGTTATCAGGTCATTGAAAACGCCTCATAATAATAATAATAATAATAATAATAATAATAATAATAATAATAATAATAATAATAATAATAAAAAAAATAATACACAACCCATTCCAAATCGCCACAAGCCAAACAAATCTAAATAAATAGATTATGTAATTATTATCTGAATTTAATTTTGGTGTTTTTTTTTGGGGGGGGGGGGGGGGAAGAGTTGGTGGCCATTTCAGCTGATGTAGCCTCCCGACTGCGGGCGGCTTTGAGCAGGTTGTGAGCAGTGGTCGGAGGTCAGCGGCTGGAGTGACAGATAATCCGGGCTTAAGGTGTGAAGACAATGGCTCAGAGTGATGGATCTGTGCGTATCACGTGGTCAGGCGTGAGCAGCTCGCCTCCCCACCTCTGAGCAGCTCGTCACTGAGCAGCTCTTCACCACTGAGCAGCTCGCCTCATCACCAGTGAGCAGCTAGTCACTGGGCAGCTCGTCATTGAGCACCTCGTCATTGAGCAGCTCGTTACTGAGCAGCTCGTCACCGAGCAGCTCGTCACCACTGAGCAGCTAGTCACTGAGCAGCTAGCCATTGGGCAGCTCGTCATTCAGCAGCTCGTTACTGATCAGCTCACCCCATCAGCACTGAGCAGGTGAGCTCGTGAGTAGGTGACTGTGATGTAGTAAGGACTGTGAGTAGGTGACTGTGATGTAGTAAGGACTGTGAGGTGACTAGGTGACTGTGATGTAGTAAGGACTGTGAGTAGGTGATTGTGATGTAGTAAGGACTGTGAGTAGGTGACTGTGATGTAGTAAGGACTGTGAGTAGGTGATTGATGTAGTAAGGACTGTGAGCATGTGACTGTGATGTAGTAAGGACTGTGAGTAGGTGACTGTGATGTAGTAAGGACTGTGAGTAGGTGACTGTGATGTAGTAAGGACTGTGAGTAGGTGAATGTGATGTAGTAAGGACTGTGAGTAGCTGACTGTGATGTAGTAAGGACTGTGAGCAGGTGACTGTGACGTAGTAAGGACTGTGAGTAGGTGACTGTGATGTAGTAAGGACTGTGAGGTGAGTAGGTGACTGTGCTGTAGTAAGGACTGTGAGTAAGTGACTGTGATGTAGTAAGTACTGTGAGTAGGTGACTGTGATGTAGTAAGGACTGTGAGTAGGTGACTGTGATGTAGTAAGGACTCTGAGAAGGTGACTCTGATGTAGATAGGACTGTGAGCAGGTGACTCTGATGTAGTAAGGACTGTAAATAGCTGACTGTGATGTAGTTATGGCCATCAGTAGTTTATCTTCGACAAAGTGAATTTTACTTACACCTACCGGAGTGCATTAGAAGGGTACACAAGTTGTTGTCAATGGATTTGTATAAACAGTAATTGTAATGCACTGGCCGATAAACGCTACTTAAGGTATTCTTTATGAGGACATGAATGTCCTTCTGTTTTTGTTTTTTGTTTATGTACCGATTAGTCAGAGTGCACACTCATAGCTACTTCATAGTGGAGCCCCACAGGGAGACTGGCAGTATGACCCAATATCCCACTCAGTCACATTATCCTTATATTGAGCCAGCCTATTAATGCAGAGCGCCAGGCTAGTTAGCGACAAGTATAAATTTGATAAGTCATTCGATTGACGTGGTCGGGGTTTGAATCGCAACCTCTCACACATAAAACCAGCCAGCACTCTTACAGACTCAGCAACCCTGTCCGGTGGACGATGCGTTCTGTGACTGTTAATACTTCACCTCCCACACGCCCCTCCACACGCACACCTCCACACGCTCACAATCAAACATTCATGGCACAACAGCCTCGTCGTTTGTCAGATCGTCTGCTCCGCGCTGAATGCGTGGCCAATTCGCGTGACGTCATCATCAGTCGTTGTCACTGCCGCGTCGCATGTCACTGGGCGCCAAGTCACACGTGTGAGCAACTGTCACAACTGTGAAGCACTGTCACAAGTGTGAAGCACTGTCACAAGTGTGAAGAACTGTCACAAGTATGAAGAACTGTCACACCCAACTGGGTACCAGTCACATATGTGAGGAACTGTCACAGGTGGGAAGAACTGTCACAAGTGTGAGGAACTGTCACAAGTGTGAAGAACTCTCACATGTGTGAAGAACTGTCGCAACCCAACTGGACGACAGTCACAGGTGTGAAGAACTTTCACAAGTCTGAAGAACTCTGACATGTGTGAAGAACGGTTGCAACCCAACTGTATGAAAAGCACAGGTGTGAAGAACTCTCACACGTGTGAAGAACTCTCACATGTGTGAAGAACTGTTGCAACCCAACTGGACGAAAGTCACAGGTGTGAAGAACTGTCACCAGTGTGAAGAACTGTCACAAGTTTGAAGAACTGTCACAACCCAACTGGACGAAAGTCACAGGCGTGAAGAACTGTCACCGGTGTGAAGACCTGCCACAAGTGTGAAGAACTGTCACAACCCAACTGGACGAAAGTCACAGGTGTGAAGAACTGTCACACGTGTGAAGAACTGTCACACGTGTGACGAACTGTCACAAGTGTGACGAACTGTCACAAGTGTGACGAACTGTCACAAGTGTGAAGAACTCAAAATTGAGCAAATTATCAGTCACAGGTGTGAAGAACGGTCATCACTTAACTGACCGTCAGTCACAAGTGTGAATAACTGTCATCACTTAACTGACTGTCAGTCATAGGTGTGAAGAACTGTCATCACTTAGCAGACCATCAGCCACACATGCCACAACCTAATTGAAGTTGGATTCCTGTGAAGTACTGCTCACTACCGTGTAGACGTGTGGAGAGCAACTACACCAGGTCTTTAGCCACTGGGGGGGGGGGGGGGGGAGGTGAGGGGAGTGAGGGGCGAGGGCGGGGGGCTGGGTGAGGGGTGAGGGGCGGCGGCGGGGGTTGGGTGAGGGGGTGAGGGTGCAGGGGCGGGGTGAGGGGCGGGGTGAGGGGGCGGGGGGTTGGGTGAGGGGGGCGGGGTGAGCGGGTGAGGGGGCGGGGTGAGGGGGCGGGGACGGGGGGGCTGGGTGAGGGGGCGGGATGAGGGGGCGGATGACGGGTGAGGGGTGGGTGGCGGTTGTAAAAGGTTAATTTTATGTTCATGAAGTCAGTGTGTTGTGGTGGGGTTGATTGCGTATGTGTAGGTAGTTTCAATAGACTACATCACGGTTCCGACTGTGCATGCGCTGAAAACAGCCTTGGGAGCAAAGCCAAGGCATACGGCCATTGAGTTTGCCTATACGCGCATTGAAAAACGTCAGTTTTATTCAAAATTAATAGAAATCCTAAACCCTAACCTTATCAATATAATATAATCTTTTTGTTAAACCTGTTTTCTATATGTGTTCCAAGCGGTTTGTGCCTAGGTGGTGTGGTTTTATCAATATTTTACTTTTTCTGTATGGAGATTACTCACTGCCATTGACAATGCATTGAGTACTCTGGCTGTGGCTCTAACACTAGTCTGAGTGCCTAGATTTGTCTAAATCTAAATGCACATGGCATAAGATGTGCTGATTATATTGATGTAAATGCAATGCTGGATAAAAGATTAATATCTTAATTTATTATATATATTTTTTTAGTTGGTATTCTATGTTTCAAACAAGAGCTGAGATGAGCTGAAACTAGCACATTTCATAGCTGCACCCAGTGTATTAGCATGTGCCATGTGCTTTTGGGGCGGGGATTGTTTTGCTCTGACCCATCCCACAATACACCGCGCCGCTGGAACCGTGATGTAGTCTATAGTTGGTGCTTTCTGCCCAGTCGTGTGACGCAACTGCTACAGGAAGTCACGTGCGTGGAGTTCACTGATTAAAGCACCATCTGGGGACAAGAGTGATGATGATTAAAAGACAGTCATTTACCTCCGTCGTCAATGAGGGTCGTGGAGGGTTCTAAAAGTCAGTGGCGCTATTGTGTCAGTATTTGGAACTAGGCCAGATTTGTTAGAGCAACACATACATTGTACATAGCAGGAGATATAGAGCATAATGTGTCCGCACAGTGTCCACAAACACCAGTATACCCACACAGTGTCCACAAAATCAAGTATACCCAGACAGTGTCCGCAAACACCAGTATACCCACAGTGTCCACAAACACCACTATACGCACACAGTGTCTGCAAACACCGATATATCCACCCAGTGTCTACAAACACCAATATACCCACAGAGTGTCCACAAACACCAGTATACCCAGTGTCTATAAACACCAGTATACCCACACATTATCCACAAACACCAATATACCCACACAGTGCCCACAAACACCAATATACCCACACTGTGTCCACAAACACCTGGATACCCACACAGTGTCTGCAAACACCAGTATACCCACACAGTGTCCACAAACACCAATATGCCCACACAGTGTCCACAAAAACCAATATACCCACTCTGTGTCCACAAACACTAGTATACCCACACAGTGTCTGCAAACACCAGTATACCCGCACAGTGTCCACAAACACCAGTATACCCAGACAGTGTCCGCAAACATCAGTATACCCACACAGTGTCTGCAAACAACAGTATACCCACACAGTGTCCACAACACCAGTATACCCTGACAGTGTCTGCAAACACCAGTATACCCACACAGTGTCCACAAACACCAGTATACCCACACAGTGTCCACAAACACCAATATACCCACACAGTGTGCATGAACACCAGTATACCCACACAGTGTCTGCAAACACCAATATACCCACAGTGTCCACAAACACCAGGATACCCACACAGTGTCCACAAACACCAATATACCCACACAGTGTCCACAAACACAAGTATAACCACACAGTGTCCGCAAACACATATATACCCACAGTGTCCACAAACACCAATATACCCACACAGTGTCTGCAAACACCAGTATAACCACACAGTGTCCACCAACACCAGTATACCCACACAGTGTCCACAAACACCAATATACCCACACAGTGTCCATGAACACCAGTATAACCACACAGTGTCCACAAACACCAGTATACCCACACAGTGTCCACAAACACCAATATACCCAGACAGTGTCCACACACACAAGTATAACCACACAGTGTCCGCAAACACCAGTATACCAGTGTACCAAGGTGGTGATCACAAACACCAGTGTCCACAGCCAGTATACCCAGTGTCTACAAACGCCAATATACCCAGACAGTGTCCACAAACACCAGTATACCCACACAGTGTCAGCAAACACCAGTATACCCATGCAGTGTCTGCAAACACCAGTATACCCAGACAGTGTCCACAAACACCAGTATACCCACACAGTGTCCACTAACATCAGTATACCCTCACAGTATCCGCAAACACCAGTATACCCACACAGTGTCCACAAACACCAATATACCCAGACAGTGTCCACAAACATAAGTATACCCACACAGTGTCCACAAACACCAGTATACCCATGCAGTGTCTGCAAACAACAGTATACCCACACAGTGTCTACAAACATCAGTATACCCACACAGTGTCCACAAACATCAGTATACCCTCACAGTATCCGCAAACACCAGTATACCCACACAGTGTCCACAAACACCATTATACCCACACAGTGTCCACAAACACCAATATACCCACACAGTGTCCACAAACACCAGTATACCCACACAGTGTCCACAAACACCAGTATACCCAGACATTGTCCACAAACACCAATATACCCACACATTGTCCACAAACACAAGTATACCCACACAGTGTCCGCAAACATCAGTATACCCACACAGTGTCCACAAACACAAGTATAACCACACATTGTCCGCAAACACCAGTATACCCACACAGTGTCCACAAACACCAGTATACCGAGACATTGTCCACAAACACCAATATACCCAGACAGTGTCCGCAAACACCAGTATACCCACACAGTGTCCGCAATCACCAGTATACCCACACAGTGTCCACAAACACAAGTATACCCAGACAGTGTCCGCAAACACCAGTATACCCACAGTGTCCGCAAACACCAGTATACCCAGACAGTGTCCACAAATACCAGTATACCCAGACAGTGTCCGCAAACACAAGTATACTCAGACAGTGTCCGCAAACACCAGTATACCCACACAGTGTCCGCAAACACCAGTATACCCAGACAGTGTCCGCAAATCCAGTATACCCAGACAGTGTCCGCAAACACCAGTATACACACACAGTGTCCGCAAACACAAGTATACTCGAACAGTGTCCATAAACACCAATTTACCCAGTGTCCACAAACACCTGTACACCCAGACTGGTGTCCCTGTGCTGAGTATGGAGTACCGGGTCTCCTGCTAACTCTCTATCCCGCCACTTGACCGCCGACAGCTGACCGGCGCCCCGGTCCCCGTCACCCGCTGGTCACCGCCCCGTCTATCGCCCAGCCGCCTGGGCCCCCGACCCCGGCCCCGGTCCCCGTGCTGCGTCGATAGTGTCGCTCTCGACTGCCCGCTGCCCACGGCCTGCTGACGCCGACTGACGGGCGGGGCGCGGCCCGGGGCGGCGGGGTGACTCGGGGAGCAAGCGGGGCGTGGCCTCACTCACCCCGGGACTACTTTCTCTGGGCGGAAGGTGCAGGTGGCGAGTGGGTGAGTTGTCCGGTCACAGCGTTCGCTTTAGATAGAAAAAAATAGAGGCGTCACCCGGCGGGCGGACGGGCGGGCGGGCGGGGCAGGGAGGTGGGTGTGGCTAATGGCTACTTGGGGAAGGTGGGTGTGGGTGGGTGGAGAGGTCATTAAGTGGGACATTAGCCATGTACGACTTTCTAACAAGCTCAAATAAACCCGAAAAATCCACACTCGATCCTGTACACACGCATACCAACACGCGCACGCTTACACACACACATACACACACACACACACAGTTCTGCACACACACGCACACGTCCGGGACTCACACGGAAATAGAACCCCTCCACACACACATACTATGTGATACACATACCACATACTGTGGTGGCTGTAGGCATTGGTGGTGGTGGCTGTAGGGCATTCTGTAGGGTCTGCCGATGGTGGCTGTAGGTCTTTCTGTAGGGCCTGGCGGTGGCTGTATGACCTTCTCCTTCTGTGGGGCATGGTGGTGACTGTAGGGCATGCTGTACGGATTGTTGGTAGCTGTAGGGCCTTCTGTAGTGCCTTCTGTAGGGCCTGCTGTTGGCGGCTGGAGGGCCTTCTGTAGGACCTGTTAGTAGATGTAGGACCCTTCTGTAGGACCTTCTGTAGGACCTGTTGGTGGTGGCTGTAGGACCTGCTTCTTGTTTTTGTAGGACTTGCTGCTGGATGTTGTAGAGCTTACTGTTTATGTTTGTAGGGCGTGTTTTCTGTTTCTGGTGGTTGTAGGGCTTACTTCCGGTGCCTGTAGAACAGGTGACATTATTAGGATAGCGCCAAGGCCAGTGGAACGAGGCAGATTTCTTTTCCGCTATTGATCCTTACTTTGCTCGATGAACGAATGAATGCTTAAAGCTGCATAGTCTGAGGAAAGCGTCAAAGGTTCGAACCCCAAACACTTAACTAGATTCTATATATCTAACTTGTGTTGGTAGACCATGGGATCGTGGGTTCGAACCCTGGTCGAGTCAAACCAATGACTTAAAAATTGATACTTGTCGCTTCCTAGCCTGGTGCTCGGCATTATTAGGATAGGGCAAGGACTGGTGTGCTCAGTGTCAGGATAATGTGACTCAGTGGGATATCAGGTCATGGTGCTGGTGGCCTGCTCTCCCAGTGGGGCAGCACTATAACATCACCATGAGTGTGCACTGTCACAAGTCGGTACCCGTCCTGATATGAGATTAGCTGTTGCTAGGACATCAAATAACAACAAACAAACATATCTAACAGACCAGTTGCTCTCATACCATGTCTATTTGGTGTGGGAGGTTAAAAATCCCTTGGGTCGGTAAAAGTGTAGGCTCGGGATTTCTATCGACAAACTGTCTAATGGTGAAAACAAGTCTATTCAGACTTATCCATGATAGGCGGTATAAATCTGAAAGGAAAAAAAACACAAAAAAAACACAGATACTGGCGCCTTATTAAGCATTTGTTGCTGCACACAAAGTGAAAACTAAGTCAATTTACTATAAACAAAATAAAACCTGTTCCTGCTGAAGCCTACACGGTGTCAGAATGTTGCCGAGCTTGACAAAAATAGTTATGCATGTTTCCACTTCAAATATCACAAAACTTGGCCAATTGCTACAAACTAAAGTAAGGTAAATTATACTAATCAGCTTCATTTCCAGTGCACGAATGACAGTGGGGGTAGGGTGGCGTCACCCGTCCCACCGTGAAGAGGCGGGTCACCCATAAAGGGTGCCCAAATAAGGAATCTTCCCTTCCACGCCTTTATACTCGCATACGTTTTATACATCACATATTGTTAAGACAAAATTCAAAACCACCAGACTATGCAACTTGAAACAACCATGTATATTTGGTTTGGGAGGTTAAAAATCCCTTGGATCGGTAAAAGTGTAGGCTCGGGCTTTCTATCGACCAACTGTAGAATGGTGAAAATAAGACTATTCAGAATCATCCATAATAGACGGTATACATCTTCAAGAAAAAAAACACCCCAAAAAACAAACAATAACCACAACAACCACATATCCCATTCATTGATGTATACTCACATAAATAGACATACATGAGCATATTTAACTCATAGACCACTTCAGAATAGCATCCGCTCCACATGCTCCCAACGGCCACTGGGGGTTGGGGGTTGGGGGTTGGGGGCTAAATTCCAACATGGCGGCCCACCCTACCACGCCGCTCTGACAGCTGGCCGCTAGATGGCGGCTAATTGATTTAACCTAATCCGGTTTGCTCCTTTTTTTCACCTCATTATTATATCAACAGATGAGCACATCAGCCACAATCAAACGCCAAATGCATGACAATTCAATGCATCACCCCGACCTGCCCGGCGTCAAATTCGGTGATGCCCCACGGAGAAGGAGGCCACTCTTAATGTGACCCATGCAGGACCCATGTAAGACACATGCAGGACCCATGTAAGACACATGTAAGACACACAGGACCCATGTAAGACACGTGTAAGACACACACAGAACCCATGTAAGACAAATGTAAGACACATGCAGGACCCATGTAAGACCCATGTAAGACACATGCAGGACCCATGTAAGACACATGTAATAGACATGCAGGACACATGCAGGTTTTTGTTGTGTTTGTTGTTTTACGTCCTAGCAACATCTTAGGTCATATCAGGACGCCTACCAACTTGTGACAGTGCACACTCATGGCGACTTTATAGTGCTGCCCCACTGGGAGACCAGGCCGCCAGCACCATGACCTGATAGGACACTCAGTCAGATTATCCTGACACTGAGCCAACCAGTCCTTGCCCTACCTATTGTATTAATGCCAACCGCCTGGCTAGAAAGCGGCAAGTATAAAATTTTACGGTGTTGGTTTGACTCGACCAGGGTTCAAACCCACGATTCCATGGTCTACCAACATGGGAGACGGAGGCTCTAACTCATTCGGGCATCCCGTCTCACATGCAGGACACATGCAGGACACATGCAGAACACATGCAGGGCACATGCAGGACACCTGCAGGACACATGCAGGACAAATGCAGGGCACATGCAAGACACATGCAGGACACATGCCGAGCACACGCAGGACACATGCAGGGCACATGCAATACACAGGCACGACACAGGCAGGACACATGTAGGGCACATACAAGACACATGCAGGACACATGCAGAACACATGCAGGACACATGCAGGACACATGCAGGACAAATGCAGGGCACATGCAATACACATGCAGGACACATGCAGGACACATGCAGGGCACACGCAGGACACATGCAGGGAGCATGCAAGACACATGCAGGACACAGGCAGGACACATGTAGGGCACATACAAGACATATGCAGGACACATGCAGGACACATGCAAGTCACAGACACATGCAGTAGACATGGAGGACACATGCAGGACACATGCAGGACACATGTAGGACACATGCAAGACACATATAGGACACAAGCAGGACACATGCAGGACACATGCAGGACACATGCAGGACACATGCAGGGAACATGCAGGAGACATGCAGGACACATGCAGGGCACATGCAAGACACATGCAGGACACCTGCAGGAGACACACAGGGCACATGCAAAACACATGCAGGACACATGTAAGACACATGTAAGACACACACAGGACCCATGTAAGACACATGTAAGACACACACAGAACCCATGTAAGACACATGAAAGACACATGTAAGACACATGCAGGACACATGTAAGACACACAGGACCCATGTAAGGCACATGTAAGACACACACAGAACCCATGTAAGACACATGTAAGACACATGGAGGACCCATGTAAGACACATGTAAGACACATGTAAGACACACACAGGACCCATGTTAGACACATGTAAGACACACACAGAACCCATGTAGGACACATGTAAGACACATGTAAGACACATGCAGGACACATGCAGGACACAGACAGGACACATGCAGGACAAATGCAGGTCACATGTCATCATCATCATGCTGTCGGTCGCGATGCGACAAAGACTGCTTTCATTACTTGACTGCCGCTCTCCATTTAGCTCTCTGCTATGAGAGTGATGTCCATGAGTCGGTCTTAATGTCTCTCAGCTTCAGCTTTCTCTTGATGGTATCCTTGAACCGGAGACGGGGGCGCCCTCTCTTTCTGTAGCCAGAAGACAGTTGAGAATAGAGGATCTGCTTTGGTAGCCTGTCTGATGACATCCTCATGAGGTGTCCAGTCCACCGGAGATTCTTTTTGATCAGAAGATCTTCCATAGAGGGCAGCCCCATCCGTTCGAGTATTTCCTTATTCGTCACTTTGTCCTTCCAGGTTAGCATCATGATTGAACGCAGATGTCGCATCATGAAGGCATGCAGCTTTTTCACCTGCCGTCTGTACACTGTCCAGGCCTCGGCTCCGTATGTCCAGGCCTCGGCTCCGTATGGTCACATGTAGGGCACATAAAAAGACACATGCAGGACACATGTAGGGCCCATGAAAAGACACATGCAGGACACATGCAGGACACATGCAAGTCACATGCAGGACACATGTAGGAGACATGTAGAGCATATACAAGACACATGCAGGACACAGGCAGGACACATGTGGGACACATGCAGGACACACGTGGGACACATGCAGGACACATGCAGGAATCATGCAGGACACATGCAGGAGTCATGTGGGACACATGCAGGAGTCATGTGGGACACATGCAGGACCTATATACTATTAATGAGAAATGAATGACCGATATGTGACCTGTGTAAATCCTATTTGTGACCTATCCGTGGCCTATGTGTGACCTTTGCATACCTTATATGGTACATGTGTGACCTATGTGTGACCTTTGAGTGAACTATGCAGGACCTGTGGTATGGGCAGTCTTCCCCGTTTAGGCTGCTCCGTCTAATTTCAGAGTAGAACTAGGAGGGAGAGTGACCTGCGGCAGGCTGTCACCAGGGGCAGGCTGTCACCAGGGGAAATGTTGTCACCAGAGGAAAGGTTCGTCACCAGGGGCAGGCCATGACCAGGAGTAGGCTGTCACCAGAGGAAAGGTTCGTCACCAGGGGCAGGCCAGGAGCAGGGGGAGGCGTTCAGCAGGGGCAGGCCGTCACCAGAAAAAGCCCATCACATGGGGAAGGCTGTCATCAGGGTAAGGTCATCACCAGGGGCAGACCATCACCAGGGGCTGACCATCAGGGGCTGGTTGAAGTCCGTCACCAGGGGATAACCGTCCGACACCAGGGGCAGGCCGTCACCAGGGGCAGGCCGTTACCCGGGGTGAGCAGGCAGGCGAGCTATCTAACCCCCACCCCACCCCCACCCTCACTCATTGCCGAGGGGAGGGACAGCTGGCCCGGCAGATGGAGCCAGCAGCCTCACACGCGTTGAGCAATGACCGCGCCGCCATGATGCAAGGCACCGGAAGTGCGCGCCAACGCGTGTTGAGATGCCTGCTGGGAGCCGGTGTGGCGGTTTCAGTGCCCGGTCAGTTTCAGCGCCCTGCCGTGGCTTCTGCGCATGCGCGGATTTTAAGAGATGGTCAAAACACCCGTGGCCTCGCCGGCTACAAGCTCAGCTGGTGCCCGGCAGTGTTAGGGACCGATTAGGCCGAAATCTATTGAATGCGATCATATTTAACAGAATTACGTACTCAAATAATGAAATTTAATTAAATTAACCTTAAATTCCAAGCGATATTAACGTAGCAGCTAGATCGGCGTCGAATCGCCGACTGTAAACTAAACAAATAGCAGTGCTCGCAGGGCCTCTTAAAATCCGCGCATGCGCAGAAGCCACGGCAGGGCGCTGAAACTGACCGGGTGCTGAAACCGCCACAACGGCTCCTCATGCACCCGGCGGCGGCGCAGCGAACTAGCCCCCACTGGTCTCACTAGCCTGACTAGCCAAACTAACTGAACTAGCCGAACTAGTGTCACTAGCTGAACTAGCCAAACTAGCTGAACTAGCCAAACTAGTTGAACTAATGTCACTAGCCAAACTAGCTAAATTAGTATCACTAGCCAACCTAACCGAATTAGCTGAACTAGCCAAACTAGCCAAACTAGCCAAACTAGCCAAACTTAGCCAAACTTAGCCAAACTTAGCCAAACTAGCTAAGCCAGCCAAGCCAGCTAAACCAGCCAAACTAGCCCCACGAGCCAAGCTAGTTTTGCTAGCCTTGTTAGCCTTACTACTAACACTAGCCTTACCAACTTTGCTAGCCTCACTAACCTTTCTAGCCTTACTAGTTAGCCTACTTATGTAGCAGTCTGCACTTACCTCTCTGACAACGAACCTCATAGATAGACAAGCAGGCGTCTATAGGCTGATCACATCGCCGAACCTTGGTAGAGAAATGGTTAGCACACAAGCCGGGAATGCAAGAGGTGTGGGTTCGAATTCTGCTCTAGGTGCAATATTTTCCATTTTCATCACCCCCATGACACTTACAATTTACTTACGCCCTGTAGACCTGTGGTGGAGAGCGGGGAGGTGAGGGCCGAGGGCAAGTCAACCATGACGAGTTCCCATGGCGCTGTGGTGTGTGTGGGGGATGGGAGGAGGCGGGGGGGAGTGTCCCCCCTCCGCCTTCATGATTTATCGCCCACCCTACCCGCTATTGTCTGGGTAGCCAGCTTAAACATTAGCGTTCATATTTAGTGACAACAAAAACTAAATTTAGAAAACCACCATTTTTGTATTATTAATTACCGTTTCCAAATAGGTTGAAAGAAATTAGGAATGAATTCATTATGGGCAAGTGTACAATCCTGAGCCTTTACACTTTGTAACGCTGACACGACAGAATCTAAAATATAAATGTGATTAAAGCTGCATAGTCCGATGAAAACATCAAATTCTCAAAACCAAAACAATTATCTAGATTTGATTCTGCATATCCAAATTAGATACTGGTGCACTTATCAAACAGTTGTAGCCACACAAAAGGAATACGGAGGCACTTGAATAGAACCTGTAATGCAGAATGCTATGGTGTCAGAGTTTTGCCGTCCTTGCCAAAATAAATTTTGCAAGGTTGCACTACAAATAGCTCAAAAGTTAGACATTTAAAATAGAAGTTACATCAAATTAAAGTCAGGTACATTATAACAATCGGTTTAATATATGTATCTCAGAAAAGTGAGAGAAACTCAAAACCATCGGACTATGCAACTTTAAAGTTTAAGCAACCCAAGATTCCCACTCTATTTGAACTCTTTTGGGTAGATTCATAAAACTATTTAAAAACAGATTTGAAAAATAAGAGTTAATCTTGACCCGCTCCCCCCCCCCCTACCCCTACCACGCCATTACTTTTTTCTCCCTGGGAAGTGGGTCAGGTGGGATGGTAGGTGGGGGGGGGGGGCGGTCACGTGTAGACTTTGCATATCAGCGTGCCTTCAGAACGAGGCTCTCTGAACTATGTTGTGAAGCGGCGCCCCCTCACGGGACGCGGCGGTACTGATTTGTCCGCTGTAGTTATTATGCAAATCGACTGTGGTAATTGATTTGTCAGTGTCAGCTCTGCCGGTTCTGTTTTGTAGCCATTCTCCGTGACTACGTGAGAAACTGACCGGAACTGGACGTGTTACCAAAGGGTCGGGGTCACGTTAAAGGTGCATAGTCCGATAAAAGCATCACATTTTAAAAAGCAACATATTTATCTATATTTGAACCTACATATAACAAACCAACATTTATATACCGCTTGCCTAACTGCAACTGAACATTAAAACTTACTACAAGTTTACCAACTGAATACAGAGGATAACTTCTGCTTACATTCTAAATACTATGTAAATACTCACATTGATCTGACTAATATTGATCTGGTTATATGACACTACTGTACCATATTGTTATGGTACTTTTGGGTTTCAGAATTTCATTGTGTTACATGGTGCAAATTGTCTATTCAACAGGTATTGTACACCTTATTCTATATACCTTTTGTGTAAATAACCCTGAATTGAAAAATGGCTGGAAGACCAGTGCTTCGGCACTGACAAAAGACTTATTCAGCAGAATAAACGTATTTACCACCAAAAAAAAATAAAAAATCCAACTTAGACACTGGTGCACTAGTGCTCCACTAAAGCGGTAGAGGCATCGTTAAATATAACAAGCTTTACTTTTGGACGCGCAATAATCCATTTAAAGTTGCATAGTCCGATTAAAGCATCACATTTTTCGAAATTTAGACTATTACGTAGATTTGATCTTACATGTAAAATTTAGATCATCATCATCATCATGCTGTCGGTCGCGATGCGACAAAGACTGCTTTCATTACTTTACTGCTGATCTCCATTTAGCTCTCTGCTGTGAGAGTTGCATCCATGAGTCGGTCTTAATGTCTCTCAGCTTCAGGTTTCTCTTGATGGTATCCTTGAACCGGAACATTTCATGAAAGCTGCCTGCAAAAGTGTTGAAGTGCTGCTGGCTTTTGCAAGTTACCAGCGGCACTCTCTCGGGGAGCAAATAGAGGTTTCACACCGGCAAGAACATGTCAAGACAGGCGCAAAACTATTTGTCCCTGCAGTGGCTGGTCGGGAGATGTTGGGAGTTCCATACATCAACCACCCTTAATGCTGCCACAGTGACATGGTTTTCTGTTTAGGGTTTGCTCCCTTAGATACTGTCGTGGGGGTGATGAAAATGGGAAATACTGCGCCTAGAGCGGGACTCGAACCCACATCTCTTTGCATTCCGGGCCAGTGTGCTAACCATTACACCACCTAGGCTCCCTGATATCAACACACTCCCCACGCCTACCTGTCTATGTGGTTACTTGCCTGAGAGGTCAGTGCAGACCACTACACTCGTCCCCCTGGAATTGTAAGTCTTGTAATGCTTACAATTACATACATACAGGCAATGCACTAACACATACATACACAGGGTAGGTTCAACAACCATACAGCGCAAAGCTTGTACAGGATCCTGATCACGGCAACCAGTGTCGTGGGGGTGATGAAAATGGGAAATATTGCGCTAGAGTGGGACTCGAACCCACATCTCTTTGCATTCCGGGCCAGTGTGCTAACCATTACACCACCTAGGCTCCCTGATATCAATACACTCCCCACGCCTACCTGTCTATGTGGTTACTTGCCTGAGAGGTCAGTGCAGACCACTACAATACCAATTTAGATACCGCACTGATTAAGCATGTGTTGCTGCGTAGAAAGAAATACTAAATCAATTCAATGGAGCCTATTACTGCTGAATCTTATGGTTTCAGAATTTCGATGTGCATGCCGAAATTATTTGCGCTTGTTCTCACTTAAAATATCCCAGCTACCCATTTATTTACTACTGTCATGGGGGTGATGAAAATGGGAAATATTGCGCCTAGAGTGGGACTCGAACCCACATCTCTTTGCATTCCTGGCCAGTATGCTAACTATTACACCACCTAGGCTGCCTGATATCACCACACTACCGACCTGTCTATGTGGTTACTTTCCTGAGAGGTCAGTGCAGACCACTACACTCGTCCCCCCTGGAATCCTAAGTCTTTTAATGCTTACAATTACATACATACATGCGATGCACTTGCACACATATACACAGGGTAGGTTCAACAACGATACGGCGCGTAGCTTGTACAGGATGCTGGTCACGGCACCAGTGTTGTGGGGGTGATGAAAATGGGAAGTATTGCTCCTAGAGTGGGACTCCAACCCACATCTCTTTGCATTCCAGGCCAGTGTGCTAACCATTACACCACCTAGGCTGCTTGATATCACCACACTACCCATGCCTACCTGTCCGTTACTTCAAAAGAAAGTAAGAGCGATTATAACCATCAACCTACTTTATTTATCTTTTAAAAATGTCAGAAGCTCAAAGCTGTCGGACTTTGCACCTTAAAATCACCTCATTTTGTGGCCAACCTTCCAAATTTACCAAAGAAGGGAAAGAAAGGAAGGGGAAGGACAAGGAAGGAAAAGAAAGGAAAGTGGAGGAAAAGAAAGGAAAAGAAAGGAAAAGAAAGGAAAAGAAAGGAAACGAAAGGAAAAGAAAGGAAAAAGATAAGAAAGGAAAAGAATGGAAAAGAATGGAAAGGAAAAGGAAGGAAGAGAATGGAAAAGAAAGGAAAACAAAGCAAAGGAAAGCAAAGGAAAGCAATGGAAGGGAAATGAAGGGAAAACAAGGGAAACCAAGAGAAACCAAGGGAAAGCGAAAGGAATCGAAAGGAAGCAAAAGGAAGCAAAAGGAAGCAAAGGGAAGCAAAAGGAAGCAAAGGGAAGAAAAGGGAAGAAAAAGGAAGCAAAAGGAAGCAAAAGAAAGCAAAAGAAAGCAACAGAAAGCAAAAGAAAGCAAAGGAGAGCAAAGAAAATCAAAGGAAGGCAAAGGAAAGCAAAAGAAAGCAAAAGAAAGCAAAAGAAAACAAGGGCAAGCAAAAGAACGCAAAAACAGTAAAAGAAAGCAAAAGAAAGCAAAAGGAGCCTGTCCCCTGTTATATCCGGGTTACCGGCACACCTGCGTGAGGCGACCCCTGGTGTCGGAGAGAGGCGCAAATCTTGTTTCCATTTCTCATTATCCAGTTTTATGGAGGCTGCTTGGCTCCAGGTGTCAGCCCTGCCCCCTGGTGGAGAGATTCGGCAAACACGCGCCGCACCCCGGCCCTCGGTGCAGTAATTCAACGCACACACGGCCCTGATTGGTCCACACAACTCACCCCACCCACCCACCCCTGCTCCTCTCCTCCAGCGCCACACACCCTCCCCTCTCTCCCATCCTGCACACACACACTCTCACATACACACTTGGTTGTATTTTTCAGCATTCGGGCTCGATCCACTCTCCTTTGCCTGACTCCTCCTTAATGCGTCCAGGGATTAGGTAGAGATGGTGGTGGTGTATTAACAATAAATCACCGACATAAATAACCGAATTGGATATTGTGTGGTATCAATAAATCACCGATAGAAATAGTCAGACTGGATGTGGTGTACTATCAATAAATCACCAACAGAAATAGTTATGCTGGATGTGGTGTACTATCAATACATCACCAACAGAAATAACCAAAGTAGAGGGTGGTATACTAGCAATAACTCACCAACAGAAATGGTCAAACTGGATATGGTATACTATCAATAACTCACCAACAGAAATGGTCAAAGTGGATATGGTGTGCTATCAATAAATCACCAACAGAAATAGTTATGTGGATGTGGTGTACTATCAATAACTCACTAACAGAAATGGTCAAACTGGATGTGGTGTGCTATCAATAAATCACCAACAGAAATAATTATGTGGATGTGGTGTACTATTGTAGTACGCTGCATTGACCTCTCAGGCAAGTAACCACATAGACAGGTAGGCGTGGGTAGTGTGTTGATATCAGGGAGCCAAGGTGGTGTAATGGTTAGCACACTGGCCCGGAATGCAAAGAGATGTGGGTTCGAGTCCCACTCTAGGCACAATATTTCCCATTTTCATCACCCCCATGACCCTATCAATAACTCACTAACAGAAATGGTCAAACTGGATGTGGTGTGCTATCAATAAATCACCAACAGAAATAATTATGCTGGATGTGGTGTACTATCAATAAATCACCAACAGAAATAACCAAACTGGATATGGTGTACTATCAATAAATAACCAACAGAAATAACTAAACTGGATGTGGTGCGCTATCAATAACTCACCAACAGAAATAGTCAAACTGGATGTGGTGTGCTATCAATAAATCAACAGCAATACCAGCATTGACTTGGTGTACTATTATCAAGAAAATGAGCAACCGAAATAACAGCATTGATTTAGTGTTTTACCAATGAGTTACCAACAGAAATAACCAGCATTAATTTGCTGGACTACCAATAATATACAAACAGAAATAATGAACATTTATTCGGTGTGTTATCAATAAATTTCCAACAGAAATAGCCAACATTGATTCTGTCTAATACTAAGAAATCACCAACAGAAATGGCAAAATTTGATTTGAAGTTGAATGATCGGATTATTTTGAGTTTATTCATGTCATTTCTTTTAATGAATATTGTTTTGTTTTTGTATGCATCCTAGGAACATCTAAGGTCATATGAGGTCGGTTTAAAACAATTAATATAATAAGTTGATCACTATAATCTACTTTAGTTTGAAGTCACTTTTAGTTCGAATTGTTAACAGATAATTGAAGTAAGCGGCTACTCACACCAATAGTCCTACCACTGCCGTCAGAGGGCACGTTGGTGGTGGAAATCGTTTATTGGGAATGGGTTGACCTGGTCATTTATCAACAATATTTTCTTTTTGTGAAGATTTATACTGCCTTTCATCGATAAGTCTGAATATGAATAGTCTTGCTTTCGCCATTAGACAGTCGGTCGATGGAAAGCCTGAACCTACACTTTTACCGACCCAAGAGATATTTAACCTCCCACACCACATATACATGGCATGAGACTGAGAACAACGGCCTTTGATGATGCTGAAAGTTATATAGAGCGGTGGAAATCCAAATTGGCAGAAGTGATGGCATTGGGAATCGAACCACCAATCTTTAGATTAGGAGTCTGACCTAGAAGAAAAGTCAGACACTCTAACCACTCCGCCACTGAGGACACCATATTTGATATTTGTCACATTTGTTACATTTGTTACATTTGCTACTTTTTTAAATACATTTTTTACATTTGTTACATTTGCTTGCCTTTCTGTCTGGGCAGGAACAACTGCCATGGCCAGCTCGGGGACGGTGGTCGTGCAGAGGCGGTGCTGCCAAAAACCATCGAGACTCTTCCCAAGGTCTCGCAGGTCACCGCCGGATCCAACCACACCGTGGCGCTGACCGGTGAGTCTACATTCGTTGATTAAGGCTGCACAATTTCAATCGCGGATAATTGGTCTTCCTCATCCCACTGCTCCTTACCCTATCCTAGTAATACCGAACTCCTTGCTAGGTAGCGACAATTGTAAAGATTTAAGTCACTGATTTTACTCGATCAAAATTCTAATTCGGTGACCTACCAAAATGGGAGAAGGGCGCTCAACTTATCCAGCCATCCCGATTGGATGCAAAGGTTTTCGATTGAGTCATCGATTAAAGTTCTAGCAATATTTCAGGTGATATCACTCTATCAGGTTGCATGCCACGTTTGTGACAGAGAGAGTGCTGTCCTGGCAGGTTGATAGTGCTGCCCTGCCTGAATTCCACACCGTCAGTATGGTGATTTAATGGCAGTCGCATTATTATCCTCACGCTGAGGCAATCAGTCCTTGCCTGACTGCACTATCCTTGCAATGTCAAGGCTTTATGAATGTACCACACTGCATTGCTTCTTATATATACAGTGTGCAGTTTCACTGCCACTTTTCATCATTCCCCCATCATGCACTGAGATTAGAAATGCAAAAGTCATTTCGCAAAGTGTCAAAGCGGCCAGTCCGTTTGTGTCTTGATGACAATTAAATGGCGAAGAGGCTTTGTTTGTCTCTGTCCATGAAGATGGCCTTGGTTTCCAATATGGCGTTAAACCACCATCACTCACTCAGAACCTGCCACACCTACAAACCCGGTGTGAATAATGGAGGCCTCGAAGTGTGTCACTTACACACATTAATAGCTATCAAGTTGTACATGTTTATGCCTTTTTAGGGGAATTTGTTGAAAGGATGGTGATTTTTCTTTATCCTACTACATTTCACAAATGTTATATTAGGTGTGGTAGAAACTAATTATTTTCGGTATGCGGGTAATGTAGTACCTATCTGCTAAAATACCTCAGGGAGCTTGATGCCCCTGCCTTGCAAATTTATAAAACACTGCCTTGTGGTATAGGTTCTTGATAGAACCAAAGGCTAAGGGAGCAAACCCTAACAGAAAACCATGCTTCTGTGGCAGCATTAAGGTCAGGGATGAATGGAACTCCCAACATCTCCCAGCCAGCCACTGCAGGGACAAATAGTTTGCTCCTGTCTTGACGTGTTCTTGCCGGTGTGAGACCTCTATTTGCTTCCCGAGAGAGTGCTGTTAGTAACTTGCAAAAGCCAGCAGCACTTCAACACTTTGCAAGCAGCTTTTATGAAATGCACAACCGCATGAAATAGCAGCAATTAAGAAATAAAAGCGGTCTTTGTTGCATTGCTACCGACAGCATGATGATGATGATGATGATGAGAAACATATTGGAGACATTGCCTAGGGCGGTACTCGAACCCAAGCTTTGCCACTTCAGGGTGAGCATCATGCCATTGGGGTCGTCCCTATGTAAAATATTTGGGAATTTCGGGGTGATTTTTATTGACGGCTGCATTCGTACTCTGCAGCCAACCGGCTGCCGGGTACCAACTAACTAGGTCACCTGACTGATACCCAGCTGCATTGGTACTCTGCAGCTAATGGGCTGCAGGCTACCAGCTAACTAGGTCATCTGACTGGTACCCGGCTGCATTGGTACTCTGCAGCCAACCGGCTGTCCGGTACCAACTAACTAGGTCATCTGACTGATACCCAGCTGCATTGGTACGCTGCAGCTAATGGGCTGCCGGGTACCAGCTAACTAGGTCACCTGACTGGTACCCGCCTGCATTGGTACTCTGCAGCCAACGGGCTGCTGGGTACCAGCTAGGGTAACCTGACTGACACCCAGATATAAACCTATAAATAAGTGTAAAATATTCCGTTAATAAAGCATTGGTGGGGGAATGCAAATGTTCTATTGTGAAACAGGTATACATGGTCAGGTGCATAAATGTGTTTATGTAGTTGCTGGTGGTGCTTGATTGGTAGGTAAATAGACATAATGGTGCTGGCAGGACTGTGTGTAAGGGGCACTCAGAGCCTACCCACTCCCCCCTCTACTAGTCAGGATCACCACACTCAGACTCAAGGCAGGTGGTGGCCAGGGGAGCCACACAGCTTGGTGGTGGTGGGCAGATCACTGGTAACCATGGGGACCAGGAATGGAGGATCCCTATTGGTAGAGCTAAAAATGCTTGTTTCTCATTGGGAGAATGGGGTGGGGTGATACTCTAAACTGAATCCATGTACCATATAAATAATAAACCAGAGGGCTTGACTCTCTCTCTTCTTTCACACTTTATACTCTTCCTTTCTCTTTGCCTGTGTTGATTTCACTATAGCCTGCCTACACAACCACAGATTCGAGCAGTAGACTTTACATACTAGTGACCACGACGAGTGGTAAAACTATTAGTTGGAGGAAGGATTCAACTTTACTTTATGGAGACCTAGACTTTACATAAGGGTGCGGGTCACATACTCTCTCTCTTTCACCACGGCCACCAGCCAGTCCGGACTATGTACAGGTGCCTGTAGCAACTATGTTGGGATTAAAACAGCCATGTGAGGACAATGTTGTCTTCTTGTGGACACTGAGCCTATCAGGAGAGCAGAAGTAGAGAAGGGGTATATGAAAAGATGCACAAACTTTCACCTAGGCTCCTTGGGACGATCACGTGAACTATTTATATAAAGAAAAAATGCTCCGGTGCGACTGACACTGGTCAACATGCAGTGGAGATGAGATGGGCCGGAGGTGACACCACTGCTACAGTGTTGGGTCTTACAGAGTATAACAATATAATAATAATTCCCTTCCGTATCTTCATACTCATATAATACGCTATACATCATATATATATATATATATATATATATATATATATATATATATATATATATATATATATATACAGTCTACTCTGTCTATAACGGACACCCATGGGACTGGAGCAAAATGCCGGTCTAGAGAGAGATAGATCTGTTATAGGCAGAGACTGACTGAGGGAATGGGTTGAAGCCAATGTTTTTCTTTTATACTTGACTGACTAGGACGGTCCATACATAAGGTTTTGTATACATAATATATTTAAATAAAATGGAGAAAAGACACATTTCAATAGAATAAAATGTATTTATTACAAAAACAGATGTATTTCAACAATATCACAGACACAGTATGCACAAAATCACCATTTGATGCACCATTCACCAATATGCAACAATATGTCAAAACCAATACATTGTATCAAACACTAATCAAGCACTATCCAACCACTACTCTAGCTCGTTATTGACAGAGAATATTGATCAAATAGGTGAAAAAACGGCTCATTGTCTGCATAAGACAGTTGTCCGTTAGACACAGAGGAAGTGCTATTAAATTAAAGGGGTGCCGGGATGGGACCAGCACTTTTTGCCATTATTGACAGAGATTCGTTATTGACAGAGGCGATTATTGACAGAGTAGACTGTATATATATAGATGAGCGGAGTGACAGTTGGCCCAAGGTGTAGAGGAGGCAGGTAGGAGAGAATGCCCACTCCACAGTGAATAACATGGAAGTGAAGGTGGTTAGATTGAAATATTATGGGGCTGCCGTTATTTATATCCACATAATATATTAAATAGTATATATATATATATATATATATATATATATATATATATATATATATGGTGTGACACTTTACCTGGGGAGCTGAGTGCAACCCATTACACTTGTCCCTCTGGCTTACAGTTGCAGGTGTTCATGTAGTGAATGCAGTTAGATTAGCTTTTTCATTTAGATTAGATACTCAAAGCATATTTACATAGCGCTATTTACAACATCCAGGTCATGGAAACAGTGCAGGGTTCTGCCTACCATATGAGACACACTCCCTAATCTATATGATATATATATATTATATATTATTTATATATATATACATATACAGTCTTTATTTCCATACCTATTGTATATTTTAATAGACCAATTTCATATGACGGCAGCACATGTATTTAGGTCAGTGCGCACGCTGATTGGCTGCAGGACAACATTCGGTCACACTGCAAACTCAATGACTATGAGCAATCTTCATAGAGAAAAGGTGAAATATCTCTAAAACCACACCACTTAGAAACAAACTGCTTGGAAGACATATAGAAAACATATTCAATGAATAGATTATATTAAATTTATAAGGTTAGGGTTCTGTATTTCTATTAATTTTGAATAAAATAGACGTTTTGCACTGCGCATACCGGCAAACTCAATGCATTGTCAATGGCCGTGAGCAATCTTGAATTATATTCATACAGAAAAAGTGAAATATCTCTAAAACCACAACACCTAGAGACAAACCGCTTGGTACACATATAGAAAACATATTCAACGAATAGATTTTATTAAATTTATGCGGTTAGGGTTCTGCATTTCTATTAATTTTGAATAAAATAACGGTTTTGCACTGCGTGTACCGGTAAACTCAATGGCAGTGTGCCTTCGTTCTGCAGCCAAGCTGCGCGCGCATACACGATGTTAGTAAACATTGAAATAGGGTTATATATGCCAATATATCCATGGAGCAGTCATTGCCTGGCGGTTTAGTTCCGTGAGTCCTCCCTAACCGGAACTAGCACTCTACTGACACCGCCCCATTACGGTAGAAGAGAGTACCCATCACCACGCCAGCTGCCGCCACCTCCCTGTATTCATCGCCGCTTTCCACATATGTCGCCTTTGAATGAATCTGAAAGAACGCCGGGGATAGAGTCCGGCATGTGTTGACATCATCATACTTGGGAGGACTGTTAAAACCAAGGGAGGGTGGGAAGGGCTGCAATTGTTATCAAGCACACAATAAACCTACTGTGCACCTGAGGCCTTTAACCAATGAGGAGCGCGTGTTTGCATGTAGGGGGCGGGTGATGGGGGGGGGGGGGGGACTTGGTTGTAACGGCGACCCCGGGGTATGTCAGCACTCAGCGTCCCCCAGACACCAGAATGACTTCGCGACATGGACGCCGGGCTGCCCTGACACTGGGTCATGTCTTGCCCCTGGTGCAGGCATAACACACTTCCCCCTGGTGCAGGCAGGGCGCCCTGCTCCCTGGTGCAGGTAGGGCATACTGCCCCCTGGTGCAGCGAGGGCATACTGCCCCCTGGTGCAGGGACGGCACACTGCCCCCTGGTGCAGGCAGGGCGCGCTGCCCCCTGGTGCAGGCAGGGCGCACTGCCCCCTGGTGCAGGGAGGGCACACTGCCCCTGGTGCAGGGAGGGCACACTTCCCCCTGGTGCAGGGAGGGCACGCTTCCCCCTGGTGCAGGCAGGGTACACTGCCCCCTGCTGCAGGAACGGCACACTGCCCCCTGGTGCAGGCAGGGCACACTGCCCCCTGGTGCCAGACTGCACGCAACACTTGAAATCTGATACCCTGTATGTCAGGCCCCCCGACCCCACCCCCACTCACCCACACCCACCCCCACTCACCCACACCCACACCCACACCCACCCCATCCCACACACTCACACCCGCACCTCATCCCACACCAACCCACAGTCACACCAACACCCCATCCCGCACACCCATTGTCCCCTCCTCCCTTCCTTCCTCCCTCCCTCCTTCCTGACCAGACCGGGTGGCCGAATGAGTAGAGCGTCCGTCTCCTCCTGTTTAGGGAGATCGGGAGATCCGAACCCATGAGTTTGTGGGTTCGAATCCTGGTCGAGTCAAAGAAATTACTTTAAAATTGATACTTGTCACTTCCTAGCCTGGCACTTGGCATTATTAGGATATGGCAACGACTGGCTGGCTCAGTGTCAGGATAATGTGACTTAGTGGGATATCAGGTCATGGTGCTGGCAGCCTGCTTTCCCAGTGGGGCAGCACTATAAAATCGCCATGAGTGCGCACTGTCACAAGTCGGTTCCCGTCCTGATATGACCTTAGATGTTCCTAGGACGTAAAACAACAATAAACAAAGAAATTCTTCCTCCCTCCTCCAATCCTCCCCCATTCCACCTCCCTCCCACTCTTCCCCCCCCCCCGCCTCTTCCCTTGGGTCCCTTCCTTCTCTCTCTTTCACTCCCTCTCCCTCTTCCCTCCCTCCCCCCCCCTTTCCCTCCCCCGTCCCCCTCCCTACTCCCCCCCTTCTCCCCCTTCCCTCCCTCCCATTACCCCTCCCTCTTTTGCCCCCTCCTCCCCCTTCCCTCTCTACCCTCCCCTCCCTCTCCCTCCCCCTCCACCGTTTTGCCTCCTCCTCTCCTTCCCCCTCCCCTTCCCTCCTCCCCTTTTTTCCATTCCCCTTCCCACCCCCCTTCCCCTTCCTACTTTTGCCCCCTTCTCCCCCTTCCCTCCTTCCCCTTCCCTCCCTCCTCTTACCCCTCCTCTTTTCCCCCTCCCCTCTTCTCTCCCCTACCCTTCCTCTCCCTCCCTCTCCTTCCCCCTCCATCTTTTTGCCTCCTCCTCCCCTTCTCAGTGTGTTTATAACCCCCCACCCCCCCTCACACATCCTCCCCTAAACCCCGCCAATACATGCGTCGCTCTCACAACCCCACACCCACACCCACACCCACACCCACACCCACACCCACACCCACACACCCACACACCCACACCCACACCCACACCCACACCTACACGCACACCCACACCCACAAACACCCATCCACACGGTACAGTGTGTTTATAACCCCACCAATATCTGCGTCCCTCTCACAACCCCCGACACACCCACCCACCCACATTGTACCTACCCCCCCTCCCCCCCCCCCCCCCCGTGTGTTTATAAAGTACGCGGGGTGCCCGGCCACGTGGCCCGGGTTCACAGGTTACATAAAGTTGCGGGGCGGGGCGCCGCGCCACAAAGACCGGCCATTGTTGCGCCTGAGCGCCGAGTGACAAACAGGCGGACCTTTTACAAAGGTGCTGCTCACACTGTGTGTGTGTAATGAACTACGCGCCGGAGATCAGAGACCGCCCCGACCCCGACCCCCGACCCCGCCCCGGCGCCGTGCTGCTAACTAACCAGCGATCAGCTGTCTCCGTGGTGCTAACTAAACTGTGACAAGCTGTCCCCGTGCTGCTAACTAACCGGCGACAAGCTGTCTCCGTGGTGCTAACTAACCGGCGAAGAGCTGCGACAAAAAATAGCTTGTTTCATTTAACGACGCCTCTAAAGCACATTGGCCTCTAGAACACATTAGTTTTTTTAACGTATCATTGGCTATTGGACGTCAAACACGGTCATTCTGACATATTTCTATGGAAGAAACCCACTGCCGTCAGATAGGCTACTCTTTCCGATAAGCAGCAAATGGTCTTTTATATGCGCTTTCCCACAGACAGGACAGCACACACCACAACCTTTGATGAACCAGTTGGGGACCACTGGTTGGAACTGAAAATAGCCCAATCTGCAAATGCGTCCACTGAGAAGGATCGATTGGATGACCGACAGCTTCACAGATGGACACTCTACCGCCTGTGCTACGTCCCGCTCCTGAGGAAGAGGGGGAGAAGCTCTGCCAGTGCTGTAAACAAATCAGTGACGATGATTGACAATAACAATGATTTTTACAATGATTTTATTTTTCCTCTATCGACCCCTCACAGGATATGAAAGCACAGTAACAAACTAAACTATCTTTGTGTAGTTGTTTTTTGGTACATTAGTTGATTAAAGTTGCATAGTCCGATGCTTTTGGGTTCCTGCCATTTTCTGAGATAAATACGTTATGCTGATCGCTATGATCTACGTTACGTTAGTTTGAAGTAACTTTTAATTTAAATGGCTAACTTTGGAGGTCATCATCATCATGCTGTCGGTCGCGATGCGACAAAGACTGCTTTCATTACTTGACTGCCGCTCATCATTTAGCTCTCTGCTGTGAGAGTTGCGCCCATGAGTCGGAGGTATTTGACGTTAAAACATGCCAAATTAATTTTGGCAAGCACTCCAAACCTCTGACAGTGACACCATACTAAAAGATTCTATTAAATTGACTTATTACGACCTTCTATGCAGCAACAAATGCTTAATAAGGGCACCAGTATCTAAGTTGAATATATAGAATCAAATCTAGATAAGTGTTTTGGTTTTGAAAATATTTTGTTTTCATCGGACTATGCAGCTTTAAGCAAGGGAAATGTCAATCCTGTACAATTTGGTCTTCCTTATTTCACAGCTCCTTGCACTATCCTAGTAATGCCTAATGCCAGGCTAGGCAGTGACAAGTATCAATTATTCAGTCATTGGCTTTCACTCGACAAGGGTTCAAACCTGGGGGTTCAAATCCCATAACCTACCAAAATGGGAGGCAGGCGCTTTAGTCATTCGGCCACCCTGTTTGCTTTGGTGACTAACTACTGAAAAGATGCACTGGTGTTCGTATCAAACCAGCGACAAGATTTACTAGTCTTGGTAACCAACCAGTGACAAGATAATTCAATTTTGGTAGCTAAGCCACAACAAGATGCACTAGTACTGGTAACAATGACTTAAAACAATTATACTTGTCGCTACTGAGCCTGGCGCTTAGCATTATTAGGATAGAGCAAGGAGCAGTGGGATGAGGAAGACCATTTGTCTACAAGTACGAATCACGATTGAAATTTCTCCTGCTTAATCAATGAATGTTAACAAAATAAATTAAGCAAATTCTCCCGCATAATCAACGAATGTAAACAAATGTTTTAACAAGTTTGTATTATTTGACTTAGTCCTGAGCGGCGACGGAGGGAACTAAACAAATGAGCGCAATAAATAGGGTGTGTGTGTGGGGGGGGGGGGGGCAGGAGCGGGGCGCTTACGGGGGACCAGCTAACTCTGACAGCACAAAGGGGTGCACGCCGGTACCGGTGACGGCTTTGTCCGCTGTCACTGTCAGGACGCGGTGCCGCTGTCACACCTGCTGTCACGGTACAGCGACGGCGCTCCTAGTGCAGCTTCCGGTGTCGAATACGCGCGCGCAACACACACACACACACACTCACCCGACATCCGCGCCCCCCTCCCCCACCCCCATAATGATGCCCAGTTGTAACCACATCGACGGGTAGCAAAATACAACGGCTAAATTTGAAGTTTCTCAGTTTGAGTTAAGGGGAGCCGGGAGTGTTGCCGACAGTTAGGCATTCATTTGTTATATTCTTAATATTACGTACAGGCAATAGGAGTCGAATGTAGTTGGAATAGAGATATCCTCAGGCTGGTACCCCTAAAGGCATCAAATCAAACAAGCGAAATTAGAAGTATTAACGTAAATTACAATTCTGACCGACTGGAGGACGGTTAGCACGGCATGCGGCTGCACGCGGCTTTCCGCGGAGTCGCCCTCACCTGATTGGAGCCAGAAAGAAGGTGGGGGGGTACCAGGCGGAATAGCGCAGATGACACAGCGCCAACGAGCCCGCAGTGGTAGGCATCTACAATGTACAAGACACTCCAGTTTAACTAAATGAGCATAACTCGTTATGCAATACATAATGAAATGTCCTTTACTAAGGTAAAACAGGAAAACATTTTAGCCTTTTTGAGGGCAGCTGGACTGTACCACCTTATATAGTTTACTAAATGGATTCTATTAATTATTAATGAAACTTTTCTTTTTCTATGGGAATTTGTTTCCCTTGACCACAAATATATGATTGTGAGCTTTCTAATTTAATTAGTGTCTATTGGCACATAATTGATTGTCTGCTTTTACATGTAAAAGCGATGGTTTGAACAAAAAACAAACATTTCTCGCCGTGAATATGGCCTATGCTGCCGGCACGGCGTAAAGCAACCACCAATCAATCAATCAACCTTTAAAGCTAATGTAACATTGTAAGGTAAGCTGAGAGACATTAAGACCGACTCATGGACGCAACTCTCACAGCACAGAGCTAAATGGAGAGCGGCAGTCAAGTAATGAAAGCAGTCTTTGTCGCATCGCGACCGACAGCATGATGATGATGAAGGTAACTTATAGAGATCAACCTAATACATTTATTTTGAAAGCTAGTAAGCCACCTTTCAACTCGCGCTCCGACCGTGCTGGGTGTGTGCGACAGATTGGGTTGGTCGGTTGCTTGTTGGAGTTTTACATCCAGGCAACATCTAAGGTCATATCAGGATGGTACTCTCTTGTGACAGTTCACACTCACGGTGACTTTGTAGTGCTGCCCGATGGGTAAATCAGGCCACTGGCACCATGACCTGATATCCCCACTTTTAGTGACATTATCCTGACACTAAGCTAAACCCATCCTTGAATTATCCTATTAATGCCCAGCGCCGGGCTTTCAAGTGACAAGTATACATTTGAGAGGTCATTGGTTTGACTCGACTGGGAACCCAAACTCCTGACCTTCCGCACGCAAGGCCCGCGCTCTGCCGATTAGGCCACCGCGCCCTTTCCACCAGACAGTGAGCCACCTCTCAACTCACCGTCCGACTGTGGCCGGTGTGCGCGGCAGATTGAGTCGAACATTGAGTCGCTCGACTAACTCGAACCAAGTCAGGCACAACCTATGTTGGTCAGTACAACCGGGTGGTTTGACCAGACGGGATGGCCGATTGAGTTGAGCCTCCGTCTCCTGTTTTGAGAGATCGGAGGATCCGAACCCATGGGTTGGTGGGTTCAAACCCTGGTCAAGTCAAACCAATGACTGAAAAATTGATACTTGTCACTTCCCAGCCTGGCGCTCGGTATTATTAAGATAGGACAAGGACTGGTTGGCTCAGTGTCAGGATAATGTGACTGAGTGGGATATCAGGTCATGGTGCTGGAAGGCTGGTCTCCGAGTGGGGCAGCACTATAAAGTCGTCATCAGTACACACTGTCACAAGTCGGTACCAATCCTGATATGACCTTAGATGTTAATAGGACGTAAAACAACAACAAGCAAACAAACCGGTTGGTTGCTGAAAGTTGACATCCGGACAACATTTAAGGTCATATCAGGACGGTACAACCGGTAAGTGCGTGGGACTAGATGGTGTCAAGTCGGCGCAGTCGGCGCAGTTACCGCCGGGCATCGTGCGCATCTGGAAGGACGCTGGTCGAGCTGGTGTGTGTGGGTGTGTGGATGGTGGTGTGTGGGTGTGTAGAGTTTGTGTGTGTGTGGGGGGGGGTGAATGCACTCGTCCCACCTGGTCAGGTGATGGTCTATCCGTGTCACCCACTGACAATCACATGTCACTGGCCGCACCCTGTGCCGTATTCACCCGCGTGTAACCCGCGTGTAACCCGCGTGTAACCCCCGTATAACCCTTGTGTAACCTCGTGACCCCAAGTGCGGTGCGCGGAGAGTGAATGAGACCCACACAAAGCGACCCTCAGTCGTACTCGTACTCACTCACACATACACACATGCACACATACATGCATAGATAAGTTTGTTTAACGCCGTCCCCCCCCCCCCCCCCCCCCAGTACAAAAAATAAACATCGGCTATTGGGGGCATACCTACATAAATACCTACATAAATATACACTTACGTACACACTCACACACATATATACACACACAAATACACTACGTACACACATAAATACATACACACTTACATACTCACACACATATTTAGACACAAGTACACTACATACATACATAAATACATGCACACTTAGATACATACTCGCACACATATTGAGACACAAATACACTGCATACACACATAAATACATACACACTTACATACATACTCACACACATATTTAGACACAAGTACACTACATACATACATAAATACATGCACACTTAGATACATACTCACACACATATCGAGACACAGATACACTACATACACACATAAATAGATACACACTTAGATACATGCTGACACACATATTGAGACACAAATACACTGCATACACACATAAATAGATACACACTTAGATACATACTCACACACATATTGAGACACAAATACTCTACGTACACACATACAAAGATACACACGTACATACTCACACAGATATTTACACACACAAATACACTACGTACACACATAAATAGATACACACTTACATACTCACACACATATTTACACACACAAATACACTACGTAAACAGATAAATACATACACACTTACATACTTACACATATTTACACACACAAATACACTATGTACACACATAAATACATACACACTTACACACTCCCACACATATTTACACACAAATACACTGCATACACACATAAATACATACACACTTACATACATACTCACACATATATTAACACACACAAATATACTACATTCACACATAAATACATACACACATACATACACACACATATTTACACACGCACACAATCACACACATACATACATAAATACATATATGCATATATACATACATACATGCATACATACTCACATACAATATTTACAAACGCACACACTCACACACATGCACTCACACACACATGCACACATATATCGGTGAGGCTGGCTTGGTGGGGTCATAAATCACAAATGGTGGCCATTGTTATATCTGCACCCGAGTGTCCACTCCGGACTCAACAAACTAGATATAGCACCATCTTGTGGTGTATGTAGTAGTGGGGTGGGGAGGTGATGGGTGGGGGGGGGGTTGTTTATTTGACCTCCTAGCAACACCTAAAGTCATATTTGGACGGGTACCGAATTGTGACAGTGTGCACTTATACTTATAGTGACTTTATAGTGCTGCCCCACTGGGAGACCAGGCCACTGGCACCATAACCCAATACCCCACACAGTCATATAATCCTGATACTGTGCTAACAAGTCCTTGCCCTATCCTATTAATGCCGAGTGCCAGGCTAGGTAGCGACAAGTAACAATTTGATAAGTCATTGCCTTGATGTGGCCGGGATTCAAATTCCCGACCTTCCTCATGGGAAGCCTGCGCTCTACCGATTCTGCCATTGCGTCCGGTGATGGGGGAAATGATGGTGGTGAGGGTGGTGTGGTGATGCTGGTGGTGATGGTGGTAACGTGGTGATGGTGGTAGTGGCAGTGGTGGTGGTGGTGGTAGTGAGGTGGTAGTGAGGTGGTGGTGGTGGTGGTGATGGTGGGTAGTAATGGTGGTGGTAGTATTGGTGGTCGGGATGGTGGTAGTGAGGTGGTGTTGGTAGTGGTAGTAGTAGTGATGGTGGCAGTTGTGGTGGTGATGGTGGTGAGGGTGAGAGGGTGACAGTGAGGTGGTGGTGATGTTGGTAACATGGTGATGGTGGTAGTGGCATTGGTTGTGGTAGTGAGGTGGTGGTGGTGGTGGTGGGTAGCACTATTAGTGGTGGTGGTAGTATTGGCGGTGGTGGGGATGAGATGGTGGTAGTGAGGTGGTGTTGGTAGTGGTAGTAGTAGTGATGGTGGCAGTTGTGGTGGTGGTGGTGAGGGTGATAGGGTGACAGTGAGGTGGTGGTGATGGTAGGGGTGTGAGGAAGGTTGTGAAGTGGTGATGGTAATGGTAAGATGGTGATAGTGAGGTGGTGAAGGGTGTGAGGGTGAGGCGGTAGCGGTAGTGGTTGTGAGAATGAAGTGGTGGAAGTGCTGATGGTGGAAGCTAGAAGTAGTGTTGGTGGGTGGTGAATGTAGAGTGATGGGTGTGTGTGTGGGATGGGGGAGGGGGAGCCCGAAACCACGCTGACCGGAAGTGGCAGGTAATACACGTCGGAGTTGGCGCATGCGCGGAGTGCTCGTTACTGGGTAGATTCGAATCGGACAGTGTGCGCGCGCATGCACGCAGCGCCCCGCAGCGTCGACATCTGACATTAACTGTCTTCGCTGACAATATTGTTGGCTCTGCTTTTGTTATCGTTGAACTGGTGTCTTTGTTGTGTGGAGAGGAGGGGTCGCACCCGGCCCAACCATTATCCCTGCTACCCCCCCCCCCCTATTATCGCCCCGCTATTCTTACTGCTATTATTGTTATTGTCATGTGGGCATTATGAAAATGGGAAATATTGTTCGTACAGCTGGATTCGAAACCACACCTCTTGGGATTCTGGGCTAGTTTGTTTGTTGTTTGTTTGTTGTTCTTTTACGTCCTAGCAACATCTAAAATCATATCAGGACGGGTACCGACTTGTGACATTGCGCACTCATGGCGACTTCATAGTGCTGCCCCACTGGAAGACCAGGCCGCCAGCACCATGCCCTGATATCCCACTCAGTCACATTATACTGACACTGAGCCAACCAGTCCTTGTCCTATCCTAATAATGCCAAGTGCCAGGCTAGGAAGTGACAAGTATCAATTTTTAAGTCATCGGTTTGACTCGACCAGGGTTCAACCCCACGATCTACCAACGCTCTAACTCATTCGGCCATCCCTTCTGGTTTTCTGGGCTAGTGTGCTAACCATTACACCATCTAGGCTCCCTAATGTCATGACCGTATCTACGCTTACCTGTCCATATAGTTCCTTGCCTCAGAGGTCAGTATTATTAATAGACGTCAATTTTATTGTCAAGCACGAGGGGGTTATAGTTATAGCCATAGCAATATCAAAATGAACTTGCAAGTTTTGGTATCAGCGATGGCTACATTTCCACACCCCCACATTTCCAGACCCCCACATTTTCACACCCTCGCACCCCCACACCCCCACATCCTCACAACCGCGCACCCCCCACACCCCCCACCCCCACACCCTCACCCCCCACACCCCCACACCCCACCCCCCACACCCTCACCCTCACCCCCCACACCCTCACACCCCACACCCTCACCCCCCACACCCTCACAACCCTCCACACCCCACACCCCACACCCTCACCCCCCACACCCTCACACCCCCACACCTTCACATCCCACACCTCCACCCCACACTTCACACCCCCACACCTTCACACCCCCACACCTTCACACCCCCACACCTTCACACCCTCACACCCCTACACCCTCACACCCCCACACCCTCACACCCCACACCCCTACACCTTCACACCTTCACACCTTCACACCCTCACACCATCACACCATCACACCATCACACCCCCACACCCTCACGCCAACGAATGCCTAAAACCTGCCACAGTGTCATCTTATTCTTATACCGATGTTTAGAAAATATCAAGTTTTCATCGCACTCTGTAACGTTAAATTATTTTCATGTAATTTCTAATTATAAATATTAATAATTATATATATTACATGTGTGTGTGATTAATTTATTTATCCTGCTCATAGCGGATAAGTGTGTTAACACTTGTTTTCCCTGCTGTGCAGCACTTGTCCAATTTTATTCAAGGCTTTTTAATTTTGACTTAGTTATCATTTCGGATTTCTTGTTTATGGGTTGTAGCTGTATTTGCACACAATTAACAAGATTTGTAAATATTGTGAACCCTTCCCACTTAACACAGACCGCGCTGCAGAATTATATTATAATTTCTATCTTTTCTAATATTCAACGTCCTTGACCTTTCCAACTATTCAGAACGAGGCTTTCCAAGATAGATAGAGAGCCGCTCTGTAGTCGTCTGTACAGAGACGCTGGTTACCTGGGTGGATGGGGTGTGGGGGGTGTACTATGTGGGGGGTGTACAGAGGGGTGTAGTGTATGTGGGGGGGAGGAGTAGTGTGTGGGGGAGGTATAGTGTGCGTGGGGGAGGTGTAGTGTGTGTGGGGGGAGGGAGAGAGGGGTGTAGGGGTGTAGTGAGGGGTGTAGTATGTGGGGGAGGAGTAGTGTGTGGGGGAGGTGTAGTGTGTGTGGGGCGAGGAGGTGTAGTGTGTATGGGGGGAGGGAGAGAGGGGTGTAGTGTGTGTGGGGGGGGTGGAAGTGTGAGAATGATGGAGTAGTGGGGGGAGAGCGGCGGTCCAGGGTGTAGATTCGGGCGTGTTTTGGTGTCATTCCACGTGACTTATTTATAAAGGAGAGTGGCTGAACGGGGATTAGATGTTCCATAAGGTAGCTGAGTTGGAGAATGGGTTCCTGGTATCAAGGGCGCTTTATTAAATATACATTTTCATTTTCATATTCATTATCGTAATCATATCGTTATTTTAGTAGTCCACAGTGAGCCCAACTACCACACACACGGTGGCAGTGTCGACTGCACTGGCCTCTGTTTGCTGAGAAGTAGCAACAGGTGGCAGCACGCTAACAGGAACAGTCCCTAAGGTGGACTGTTCCACCCATTACTAGCAACCACGCCCCTGGAAGGGTCACGTGCTACCTGGCTGGGCAGTGACAGGTCAATTCTGTTCTGACCTTACCGGAATAAACCCGGGAGCACCCTGGCGTTTGAAGCAATCTCTGCGTTAATCTTATTCCTCAAGTGGAATAGGACACACACAGCAAATACTGCAGAACAGAGCCCTAAAAATCTGTCTAAGAGTAGACAAGCTGCACCCCACCTATGACATATGCAAAAGAATCAAGGTGAAATTACTAGAAAATAGGAGAATAATTCATTTGAAAACATTAGCACATAGCTATAGTCAAAACAATAAACTCCTAACAAAACCACAAAGGGCTACTTGAGCAAATAAAGCGCCACTACTAAAGCAGACCAGAAGCCAAATAAAAGCTCATGAGAGAAGCACGCTGGTAATGGCTGCCAAGGTGTGGAATGTCCAAACGGTAAAGGAAAGACAAATTCCTGACCTAAAAATTTACAAAAAATATCTGTGCAAAATAAGGCTAGAAAACCCCCACTAAACTGCACTTCAAAGGGGCATGTGATATGTCACGGCCCACCAGCCGGACACACAATGGAAGGTAACCATGCCAAAAGTAGCAAGATAACACACCACACAGGTACGTACAAGCCTCTGATATGTAAATAGGAGTAGGCTAGTCTAGTAATAAGAGTAGAAAAAATTAAATACATATATGCCAAGAAAATTTAAAAGAACTAAAATAGGCTAGTAACCGTACCAACCAACTATCTATCTGCTACTGAAATGTAGGCAATCAAATCCCTTATCAGCAGCTACTGTGTGGTAAGATAACACCAACACTACAGCTGGCCAGCATTGAAAACAAGCCTGGGTACCCGGGCTTGTATGTTATGGACAGTATAAATGCAGCCTACATTTAAAAAAATGATATTATCATTATCAGCTAGTCACAGTACATGGTGGCTTTACATAATCCGATCAACTATAAGATTCTGTTAAACGAAAGAACGTGTTTACATTTGATCTTCGGTAGTCACTTATCAAAATGCTGGTTAGAAGGACGGTTAGTAACATCATCATCATCATCATCATGCTGATGGTTGTGAGGCGACAAAGACTGCTTTCATTACTTGACTGCCGCTCTCCATTTAGCTCTCTGCTGTGAGAGTGATGTCCATGAGTCGGTCTTAATGTCTCTCAGCTTCAGGTTTCTCTTGATGGTATCGTTGAACCGGAGACGAGGGCGCCCTCTCTTTCTGTAACCAGATGACAGTTGAGAGTAGAGGATCTGCTTTGGTAGCCTGTCTGATGACATCCTCATGAGGTGTACACTAATTTAACACGGCATGTCACTCCTGCAGGTCATACAGGCCTATGATGTCCAGAATTTCGGTCTGCACACCAGTTTTATTTTGTTTGTTTTCACTTCAAATATCCCCAAAGCTAGTATTTTTAACGAATTAAAAGTTACTCCAAACCAACCTAATATATTTACTTAAAATATGACACAAACTCAAAGGCATCGGATTATGCGACTTTAACTGTCTAAATTTCAAGGACAATTGTATTTGTAATGTATTAACAGCCTGGAGGAATTCGGATTGTATTGCATATATAGGAGCTTGGTTGGGGTTTCACATCCGGACAACATATGAGTTCATATCAGGAAGGACATTTCTGGCACTTTGATTGTTCCCCACCCCCCTGACCTGCTCACTGGAACACAACCTGCAATATGATGCGATATCCCACTCAGTCACGTTATTCTGACACTAAGCCAACCAGTCCTCACCCTATCCTGGTGATGCATATTAGGTATGCCCACTGTCACACAGTCGGTACCCGTACGACATGCCCTCAAATGTTGCTGGGTGCAAAACCCCAATCAATCAATTACATATTGATGATGATCGGTGGTGGTTTAACGTCATGTCGGCACCAAGGGCCATCCATATTCACTGCGAAATGTTAGTGGTATTTATTCCGTCAGTTTTGTTAAAGTTACATAGTCCGATGGGTTTTGAGTTTCGGTCATTTTCTGAGGTAAACATATTAGGGTGATCGTTATAATCTACCCTTGTTTCCCTTGAATTAACTTTTATTTTAAATAGCTAACTTTTGAAATATTTGAAGTGAAAACAAGCAAAATTAGTTTTGGCAAGCTTGCTGAAACTCTGACACCATAGGGTTCTGCTGTAATAGCTTCTATTATATTGCCTCAGTATTCCCTTATATGTGGTGACAAATGTTTAACAAGTGCACCAGTATTTAAGTTAGATATGTAGAATCAAATTGAGATACTTGTTTTGGTTTTGAAAACGTGATGCTTCATCGGACTATGCAGCTTTAATCACATTTATATACCGATATCGAGATATACATGTGATTAACAAACTGATAGAATAAGTGTTACTTTTAGTGTTTTGGGATGCTTTCCAAAATTAATTTGGCATATCTGCACTTAAAAGTTATTTAAAATAAAAGTTACTTGAAACAAAGTTTAGATAGATAATAATATAACAATCAATCTCAGAAAATGACAAAATCTCAAGACCGTCGGACTATGCAGCTTTAAGAAAGGCCTGGGAACCAGACTGAATACGGAGGAGTTGGGTAGCCTCCTGGTTCCCTAGACAACCTCCTACCCTGCGCGCGCACACATACACACACGCGCGCACCGGCACCCGCCCCCGCCCCCCTCCCCCCCCCCCCCATCGCCGCATTACAGGTGGTTGGGGGTGACACGCCCGGCTTCCAGGGCCGGCCCAGACGGCCCGGGGCGCGCCCTTAGCCACCCTGAGGCCGCCCTGGAGGACAAAGGTTCTCCAGGGTGAAGCGGCGCGGGCAGGACCTGCCACCGCCACTCTCCAGGGTCAGGTGATCTCTCCGCCAAGACCCCGGATGTCCTTTTTGCCACGGGGGCTCGGGGCACTGCCGGGGGCACCCAGGGCCACCCGGGGCCGACCCCGCCTCCCGGCGCGGGGTCGGGTCGCGCCCGGTGCCCATCACCACGGGGTCGGGGAGGGGTGGGGTCCGGGGCGGGGTCGCGCCCGGCGACCGTCACCCCGGGGTAGGGGCGGGGCGCGGCCGGGGCGGGGTGAGGCGGCACCGGGCGGCAGGGAGCCCGGGGCCGGCCACAAAGCGCCGGCTGATTATGATTAGAAGGAGCCGCGTCTGGAGGCAGCGCCGCCTGTCAAAGGCACTTCAGCGCCCTCTTACGGCCGCCCCCGCCACGCGCCCCGCCGCCATTGTACAGGCCGCCGCGCTGAGAACCGAGGGCACTAGAGGGCACTAGAGGGCACTGGAAGCTCGCACTGGAGAATGGGGAGGTGAGGCCTGTCAGAGCCGCTGCAGGAGATGGAGATGGGTGGGGGGGGGGGGGGGGGGGGGGGGGGGTAGAAGGGGAGGTGTGGGGGGAGGGGTGGAGACAGGGGCTGTATACAGGGATCAGTCCCCGACCCTGTCACTCTCCTTACAAAGGGAACATCTTTCAAGACGCGGGCAATCCGCGCCCAACCCGCGCCGCCCTCGTAATAATACCGGGCAGAGGAACTCACAAAGGGACTCTCTCCCCGGCCTGACAACGTCCCCACCCTGGCCCCACCCACCCCCGCCCACCCCCGCCCACCCCCGCCCACCCCCAGGAGGTGTCACACACTGCGTTGCCCCGTGTAAATCATTCACAAGGGCTGCGCTGCGTTTAGTTCGCTCTACGCCCGCTTGGTGGTGTCCGAGCATCCGGGTCTCCCTGTCGGAGAAAAAAAAACCTGCTAATTTTCGCCGTCACCCCTTAGGTTAGGTGACTGAAGTTGCGGCCTGGCGTGCTGAAGATGCAATCTGGCATACTGAAGCTGCCACCTGGTATGCTGAAGTTTCGACCTGGTATGCTGAAATGGTGACCTGGCGCGCTGAAGCTGGAACTAGGCATGCTGAAGTTGCAACCTGTCATGCTGAAGTGGCGACCTGGCATGCTGAAGCTGCGACCGGGCATGCTGAAGTTGTGACCTGTCATGCTGAAGTTGCGACCTGGCATGCTGAAGTTGCGATCTGGCATGCTGAAGCTGTGACCTGGCATGCTGAAGCTGTGACCTGGCATGCTGAAGTTTCGAACTGTCATGCTGAAGTTGCGACCTGGCATGCTGAAGCTGCAACCTCTCATTCTGAAGTCGGGACCTGGCATGCTGAAGATGCGACCTGGCATGCTGAAACTGGAACTGGGCATGCTGAATGTGTGACCTGGTATGCTGAAGCTGTGACCTGACATGCTGAAGTTGTTGCCTGGCATGCTGAATGTGTGACCTGGCATGCTGGTGCTGCGAATGGTCATCCTGAAGCTGTGACCTGGTATGCTGAAGCTGTGACCTGGTATGCTGAAGCTGTGACCTGGTATGCTGAAGCTGTGACCTGGTATGCTGTGACCTGGCATTCGGAAATGAAACTATGACTGGGCATGCTGGAGATGCGACCTGGCATGCTGAAACTATGACCTGGCATGCTGAAACTACGACCTGGCATGTTGAAACTATGACCTGGCATGCTGAAGCTGTAACCCGGCATGCTGAAACTATGAGCTGGCATGCTGAAGCTGTGACCCGGCATGCTGAAACTATGAGCTGGCATACTGGAGATGCGACCTGGCATGCTGAAACTATGACCTGGCATGCTGAAGCTGTGACCCGACATGCTGAAACTACGAGCTGGTGTCCTTTACATATAGGTGGTAGGGTTTCGTCTCATCCAGCTGCAACATTTTGCCTAGGATCAATACTTTAAACTTTGACCCCCATACACACACGGTTCCTGATGACCAAATTCTGTTGCGTTCATCCAACTAGATTGGTTTCTAGTGTGGACTTCAGTGAAATTATGCCAGCAAATATCCAGCATCAGATCACATAACACCTTCTGTATGCCACTGTGTGTGTACCGGGCGCGGTGGCCTAATCAGTAGAGCGCGGGCGTCGCGTGCGGAAGGTCGGGAGTTCGGTTCCCGGTCGAGTCAAATCAATGACTTTCAAATTGATACTTGTCGCTTCCTAGCCTGGCGCTCAGCATTAATATGATAGGGTAAGGACTAGTCACTCGCTGTGAATATGGCCTATGCTCCCGAAACGGCGTAAAGCAACCACCAATCAACCAATCAATTAATCAATCAGGTTAGCTCAGTGTCAGGATAATGTGACTATGTGTGTAGCGGCGTGCAGTGCTCAGTATGCTTCGCCCTCACCCTACCATGTCCACTTGCCTGACTAAGTTTGTGTGTTGATTGTTGTTTTATGTCCTAGCAACATCTAATGTCATATCAGGATGGCTACCGACTTGTGACAGTGCACACTCATGGTGACTGTATAGTCCTGCCCCACTGGGAAATCAGGCCGCCAGCACCATGACCCAATTTCCCGCTCGGTCACATTATCCTGATACTGTGCTAACCAGTCCTTGTCCTATCCTATTAATGCCGAGTGCTAGGCTAGGTAGTGAGAAATATCAATTTGATAAGTCAATGGTTTTACTCAGCTGGGATTAGAACTCCTGACCTTTCACACGGTTCGGCCACGGCGCCCGGAGATCTGACCAGTGGCTCAGTGGGCACCAACTTTCATCTCGTCAGTGGCATCCCGGAAGTGGCTGACAAGAAAATGGCAGAAAATCTTTTAGCAACATGTGCCCTACCTCCCGACCCCCCACTCCTCTCAATTAGACGCGTTGGCCTAGTAGTACAGTGCCTGCTTTCTATGTGGAAGGTAATGGGTTCGATCCCTGACAGAGTCAAACCACTGATTCAATTAAATTAACCTTTTCTTGTGCTGAGCATTGCTAGGATATGGCATGACCTGGGTGGTTTATGGCTGGAATATTGAGACTGAGTGGGATATTATGGTATATGATGCTGATGGCACAATATATCCTTAGTGGTAAGCTATCTATATTATATATGTATATATATATATATGTATATATATACATATATATATATATTATATATATATACCCGTATTTAGATTATATGCGGGTGTAGGCAGACACGCTTGGGTTCTATTCCCCTGTGGGTTAATTCGCTATCGGGATGGCCCTTAACTTCCATTAAGCGGTCATATATACATATATACATATATATATATATATATATATATATATATATATATATATATATATATATGGAGAGTGATAAATGCTTCATCGCGTGCAATACGCCCCCTTTCGCGAGGCAGGTTTGGCCACTCGGTGGGAAGCATTTTTGTCTCGACACAGTACAAAATGGACATGTCAACAAGTGGGTTGAGATAGTATATTCTCTGGTATAGGGAATATTAAGGCACTGGCCCTAAGAGAAAATCCTCAGGCGCAAGTGAAAATGTGGCACACCTGTAGAGAGTATTCGGCCGGTGGTGGCGCCACCGGTCACGTGATGCTTGGGGGGGGGGGGGGGGGGAGAGCACCCACAGAGTAGGATGTACAATACAGTGGCAGTAATATACAATAATAATAATAGCCATTCCTTTCCATTCCTTTATACTCGTATAATGGTTATGCATCATATACATGTCAGATGTGTGTATGGTGGCAAGTCAGTACCTATTTTGATATGATCTCCAGCATTGTTAGGGCGTAAACCCCAACCATCCACTCATACCTCACACTAGACTCTAGATGCTGAGATATCCTGACACTCCCCATCTCGCATTCCCAGCTCACCTACTTCCCCACCCACCCTCCCACATACCCACGTACCCACCCACCCACCCTCCCACGTACCCACCCACCCGCCCACCCTCCCACGTACCCACCCGCCCATAGTGGACGTGAGATTTAGAAACCGGCTTATCAAACATTAAGGACGCTCTGACGTCGCCATGACGTCAGCCCGTCATGGGGACGTCACGTGACGCATTAATGACGCCGTGCCGAGTAGAGTAGAGTGGTGCGGTGCGGGGCGGGGCGGGGTGGGAGGGGGGGGGGCTTACGTGGGGTCGCGGGGGTCATGGGGTTGGGCGCGTCAGGAGCAGAGGGCGTGGGGGGGGGGGGGGGGGCGGGGGGAGGGCGGGGATAGGTGGGGTAGTGTAGGGCAGCGAGACCCGGTAAAGTGAATGTCATGGCCCCGAGACCTGGTGTCAGCCGCCCCCTCCCCCGGGTCGCCCCCCGCCCGTCCACCCCACCCCCCCCGCTCCCGCCCCCCCCCCCCCAGGCCCCGCCTGACACGCGCTCATGAAGGGCCGCCGCTCCTCTCTTTGGTTTGGTCTTCTTTTTTTGCCCCCCCCCACTTCGCCTCCATCTCCCCCCCCCCCTCTTGCTTTTAGGGAGGATAGTCTTTATTTTTTTAGGGGACGCGCTTTCATGCGCGAGCAGATGAGCATGTGGATGGACGGGCGTCTGGTAGTGATAATAAGCGGTAATGGCGGCAGGGTGGGTGGGGTGTGCGCGAGTGTTGTGTGGTCGGGTGTGGGGGGGGGGGGGGGAGGGGGAGAGAAGGGTTCCCATTGGTAGATTCTTTGTTGTTATTTTGTTGGTTGATATTTATTCTCCTGAATAATTTTGTGTCAGCAACACCAAAGGCACTGGTCTTCCAACCAGGTATAATGGCAGTTATTTACACTTTTTACACATAATATTTACACGTTTTACACATATTTACCCTTTTTACACTTATTTACATTTTTACACATAATATTTACCTATATGATTTATCCTTTTTTTACACGTATTTACACTTTTTACACATAATATTTACACATGATTGATCCTTTTTTTCACAATATTTAAAATTTCTGCTCATACTATTGACACATTTTACACATAATATTTACACTTATTACACGTAATATTTACACATAATATTAACACATTTTTATACGTAATATTAAAGTTCCATAGTCAGATAAATGCATCAAATTTTCGAAAGGAAAACACTTATCTAGAGTTGAACCTACATATCCAACTTAGAATACTAAATGCCTAGAGCGGGTTTCGAACCCATAATTCCGCCATTCGAGGGCTAACGTTCTAACGATTAACCTACCCAGGCTTCCTGATTCAATCAACCTACCCACGTTTACCTATTCGTGTTGCTTTTCACACGGGGAGCTAAGTGCAGATCGCTACACTACCCTGCCCCACCCCCTCCTCTGCAATTGTAAAGCTCAAATTTCCGATCACAAATATCCAGGTAGCGGGAGATGGAGAGTTCGAATCCCAGCCTCTTCAAACCAATGACTTATAGAATTGATACTTATCGCTACCTAGCCTGGCACTGAACATTAATAGAATAGGGTAAGGACTGGTTAGCACAGAATCAGGATAATATGACTGTGTGGGATATCAGGTCATGGTGCCAGCGGCCTGGTCTGCCAGTGGGGCAATGCTATACAATTTCCACGAGGGCGCACTGTCACAAGTCAGTACCTGTCGTGATATGACCTTAGACGTTGCCAGGAATTAAACAACCAACAAGAGGGGAGAAGGTAGTAGTACTAGTAGTAGTAGTGCATGAAAAGATGCCTGCTCCCCAGGCAACATAAGGCGACACTGGTTGGTTGGGTGTTGGAGTTTTACATCCTAGCAACATCCAGGGTCATACCAGGACGAAAAATGGGCGACACTTGAATGTTGTTTATCATCGAGAATAGATAAAACACATGAACACTTTGGAGATTCCTCCCCTACATATCTCTATTAAAGTTCCACAGTCCAATAGTTTTAAGTTTCTGCAATTTACTGAGATAAATACATTATATCGATTGATCTACGTTACTTTAGTTTGAAGTAAATTTTATTTTAATTGGCGAACTGTTGGGGATATTTGAAGTAAAAACATGCCAAATTAATTTTGGCATGCACGTTAAAATTCTGACACCACAGGCTTCAGCAGTTACAGGTTCTGTTAAACTGCCTCAGTATTCCCTTCTATGTGACGACAATTGTTAACTGCACCAGTATCAAAATTGGATATATATATATATATATATATATATATATATATCCAACTTTGATATATATATATATATATATATATATATATATATATATATACACACATTCGAATCTAAATAATTGTCGCCATGAATATGGCCATTGCTGTGGGCATAGCGTAAATGTCCCAGTCACTCACTCACTCTATTTTGTTGTCGTTGATTAGTTGATTAAGCAGGGGAAATTTCAATCGTCTGCGATTGGTCTTCCTCATTCCATTGCTGCTTGCCCTATCCTAATATTAATAATGCCAAGTGCTGAGCTAGGAAGCGACAGGTATAATTTTTTAAGTCATTGCTATTGGTTTGACCCACATTTCCACGATCTACCAGAATGGGACACGGACGCTCAACTCATTCGGCCATGCCGTCTATATACTCTAGATAATTGTTTTGGTTGCTCATCGGACTATGCAACTTTAAATTGGCTTAGTCTCCCCGACTGGGGTATCTAAGGTTGATATGTGGGATCTAATCTAGGTAAGTGTTGTGGTTTTGAAAATGTGATGCTTTCATCAGACTATGCACCTTTAACCAAGTCTAACCACACATACTTACATTACACACACATGCACACATACACAACTATACACAGACACACACACCACACACACCACACAGACGCACCCACATCACACACACACAGACACACACGCCACACATACACATCACACACAACGACACACACACCACACACACCACACAGACACACCCAGATCACATACACAGACACACACACCACACACACACATCACACACACAGACACACACACCACACACACCACACAGACATGCACACACAGACACAGCAACATCACACACACACTGCACAGACAAACCCACATCACACACACAGACACAAATACACACAGACACCACACATACACACCCATATCACACACACAGACACACACCACACACACACCCACATCACACCCACATACACACAGACGCCACACAGACACCCACATCACACACAGACACACACATCACACATACACACCCACACCACACACATATACACAAATACACACACCCCACACATACACACACAGATACACAAACCACACAGACACTCCCACATCACACACATACACACATACACGCAGCCACACACCACACATACACACACATCACACACAGATACACAAATACACGCAGACACACACCACACAGTCACACCCACATCACACACATATACACAGACACACATACACACAGACACACACACCACACAGACACACCCACATCACACACCCAGCCACACAGACACAAATACACAGAGAGACACCCACATCACACACACCACACAGACACACCCACATCACACACACACAGACACACACCACACAGGTACACCCACATCACACACATACACACAGACACAAATACACACACACTACACAGACACACCCACATCACAAACCCAGACACACAGACACAAATACACACAGACACACCCACATCACACACACCACACAGACACACCCACATCACACCCACACCACACAGGCACACCCACATCACACACATACACAAATACACACAGACACAAATACACGCAGACACACCCAAATCACACACATACATAAATACACACAGACACACACACACCACACAGACACACCCATATCACACATACAGACACACAAACACACCCACATCACCCACCCACATTATACACAGACACACACCACCACACACCACATGCACACACCACATGCACACATCACACACCACACACATACACACTACAGGCACATACACATCACACACAGACACACACCACACATACACACACACATCACACACGCAGACACCCCCCATAGACATACATACAGACACACCACACACACACCAGACAGGCACACCACACACACATCCACGCCCCCCCCCACACACACACATACGCGCCCACACACACAGACACCCCCCCCCCCCGCACCCACACCCCGCTCCACACACGGGCTCATCATATGATAGTCTACTCGGGCCGCGTCCATTAGTAACCCGGGGTCAGGGCCCGTCAGAGGCCGGCCGAGTGTCGGGCTGCCGGGGTCAGAGGCGCCGGCCCCGGCCGGTAGCGTTACACAACCCCGCCCCCTGGAGGCCCGGCCGCCGCGCAACCCCCACCTGCCTCCCGCGCACCTCTGACCCGCTGAAAGCCCGCGCATGCTCGGCACGCTATCTGATGGTCCCCCTGGCGGCGGGCCGGGCCCCCGGAGGACGTTACATAAGACAACAAAGTGGCGCCATCAAAGAGCGCCGCCTCATGGGTGGAGAGGGGGAGAGGGGGGGGGGGGGCAGGGAGGCCGGAGAGGTTAGGGGTTAGGGACGGGGTGAGGGTTAGGGCAAGGCGAGGGGATTAGGGGCAGGGTGAGAGGGCATGGGGCATGGGGCAAGGCGGGGTGGGGCGAGGGGTGAAGGTCGGGGTGAAGGGTTACAGAAGGGGTGAGGGATGATTCCATGTCGGTGGGTGTGTCTGTGTGTGTGGTAAGTGAGTGCCTGGTGATATGTGAGTGTGTGGTAAGTGTGTGTGTGATAAGAGAGAGTGTGTGTGGTAAGTGTATGTGGTAAGTGTGTGTGGTATGGGTGTGTGGTAAGTGTGTGTGGTAAGTGTGTGTGGTAAGTGTGTGTGGTAAGTGTATGTGGTAAGTGTATGTGGTAGGTGTGTGTGGTACATGTGTGTTGTGTGTGGTAAGTGATTGTGTAGTAAGTATGTGTCAGTGTGTGTCTGTGTGTGGTGTGTGTGTTGTGTGGTGTGTGGTGTGTGTGGTAAATGTATGTGGTAAGTGGGTGTGGTAAGTATGTGTGGTAAGTATGTGGTACATGTGTGGTGTGTGTGGTAAGTGAGTGTGTAGTAAGTATGTGTTGGGGTGTGTCTGTGTGTTGGTGTGTATGTGGTGTGTGTGTATATCATTTCTCCCAACTCCACCACATTAGTTGGCTGAATGAGTTGACCTCTGGTGGTGCCCTCTGGTGGTGCCCTGTGGTGCGCCCTCTTTTGGTGAGGAGACAGTATACAATAATCGGTGCAATCAAATATATAACAAAATAATTCCCTTCTGCACCTTTTTACTCGCATAATGCGTTATGCATTCCGAAAGGAAATAATAAGTCCCATCCTGATATGAGCTTAGATGTTGCTAGGGCATAACACCCTATGAAACCTGCCAAGGGGAACATAATGAACGGTAGGCGTGTGTTATTAATTATTTCTCCGATGTTCTTTGTATATTATTACGTGGCGGATTGTATACATATTAACCCCCCACCCCCAACCGTATAGCCTTGCCACTTCCACCTTCCACCAATAGGTGGCAACACTCCTGATCTTCGCTGGTCGCCGCTCTACTATTTGTTCACCGACCAGCCGATATGTGGGGTGCCTCACCACCCCTGCACGGCTGTTGCTTCCATATCGCTGAATTGCCTGTGCCACTGACTGACCCGTGGGGACCCGACTGTTGCTTCCATCCATGTTGATGATTTGTTTGTGATGCTGACCCACCGTTGCCTCCATGTCGGTGATTTGTTCATGGCACTGGCCCACCGTTGCCTCCATGTAGGTGATTTGTGTGTGATGCCGACCCACTGTTACCTCCATGTCGGTGATTTGTGGTTGATGGTGACCCACTGTAGCCTCCATGTTGGTGATGTGTTCATGAAACTGACCCACTGTTGCTTCCATGTTGGTGATTTGTTTGTGATGCCGACCCACTGTTACCTCCATGTCGGTGATTTGTGGTTGATGCTGACCCACTGTAGCCTCCAGGTTGGTGATGTGTTCATGAAACTGACCCGCTGTTGCCTCCATGTAGGTGATTTGTTTGTGATGCCGACCCACTGTTACCTCCATGTCGGTTATTTGTGGTTGATGCTGACCCACTGTAGCCTGCATGTTGGTGATGTGTTCATGAAACTGACCCGCTGTTGCCTCCATGTTGGTGATTTGTTCGTGATGCTGACCCACTGTTGCCTCCATGTCGGTGATTTGTTGGTGAAGCGGCCCGGCCCTACTGATGCCTCCATGTCGGTGATTTGTTGGTGACGCGTCCCCGTGGGCGTGACCTCTGCGCCTGACCCCCATTAAGACCGAATGAAACACTTACAGCTCCTATGTCACCGGCGCACCACCTGGCGGGACGCGGGCGCATCCGGCGGGGATCCTCCGGGGCTCGGGATGTGACACCTCCAGTGCATCTCTCTTATTGAGTGGTCTCTCACTCCCGTTAGTGTAGGCAGTCCGCGTGTGGGATGTGTGTGTGTGTGGTGTATGTGTGTAGTGTGTGTGTGATATTGTGTGTATGTGATATTGTGTGTATGTGATATTGTGTGTTTGTGTGTGGTGTGTGTGTGTACATGTCTATATATGTGCATGTGTGTATGCGTGCATGTATTTGGTATGTGTGCTTGTGTGTACATGTGTGGGTAACTATTTCTGTATGCATGTGTTTGGTTTGTGTGCTTGTGTGTACCTGTGTGGGTAACTATTTCTGTATGCATGTGTTTGGTATGTGTGCTTGTATGTACATGTATGGGTAACTGTTTATGTATGCATGTGTTTGGTATGTGTGCTTGTATGTACATGTATGGGTAACTATTTATGTACGCATGTGTTTGGTATGTCTGCTTGTATGTACATGTATGGGTAACTATTTGTGTATGCATGTGTTTGGTATTTGTGCTTGTGTGTAAGTCTAAGGATCATTGCTTGTATGTACATGTATTTGGTATGTGTACTTGTGTGTACATGTACGAATCAATGTTAATGTATGCATGTATTTCATGTGTGTACTTGTGTTTATATGTACAAGTCATTGTTTGAGTATGCATGTCTTTGTGCTGTGTACTTGTGTGTACATAAATATAGGAGACATTGTTTGTGTGTGTGTCTTTGGAATGTGTACTTATATGTACAAGTAAGAGTCATTGTTTGTGTATGCATGTCTTTGGTATGTGTACTTGTGTGTACATGTACACGTCATTGTTTGTAGTTGCATGTCTTTGAGGTGTGTACTTGTGTGTACATGTACGAGTCATTGTTTGTGTGTGCATGTCTTTGGGATGTGTACTTGTGTGTACATGTACGGGTCATTGTTTGTTTATGCATGCCTTTGGTATGCATACTTGTGTGTATATGTACAAGTCATTGTTTGTGTGTGCATGTCTTTGGGATGTGTACTTGTGTGTACATGAATATATGAGTCATTGTTTGTGTATGCATGTCTTTGGTATGTGTACTTGTGTGTACCTGTATGAGTCATTGTTTGTGAATGCATGTCTTTGGGATGTGTACTTGTGTGTACATGTGTGAGTCATTGTTTGGGTATGCATACCTTTGGGATGAGTCATTGTTTGTGTATGCATGTCTTTGGGATGTGTAATTGTGTGTACATAGATGTATGAGTCATTGTTTGTGTGTGCATGTCTTTGGGATGTGTACTTGTGTGTACATGTACAAATCATTGTTTGTGTATGCATGTCTTAGGGATGTGTATTGTGTGTACATGTACAAGTCATTGTTAATGTATGCATATGTTTCATGTGTGTACTTGTATCTACATGTACAAGTCATTGTTTTGGTATGCATGTCTTAGGGATGTGTATTTGTGTGTACATAAGTATAGGAATCATTGTTTGTGTTTGCATGTCTTTGGTATGTATACTTGTGTGGACATGTATGAGTCATTTTTGTGTGTCCATGTCTTTGGGATGTGTACTTGTGTGTATATGTATGAGTCATTTTTGTGTGTGCATGTCTTTGGGATGTGTACTTGTGTGTACATATATATAGCAGTCATTGTTTCTGTGTGCATGTCTTTGGGATGTGTACTTGTGTATACGTGTACGAGCCATTGTTTGTGTATGCATGTCTGAGGGATGTGAACTTGTGTGTATATAGATATAGGAGTCATTGTTTCTATGTGCATGTCTTTGGTATGTGTATGTGTGTACATGTATGAGTCAGTGTTAATGTATGCATATGTTTCATAAGTGTATTTGTGTGTACATGTATGAGTCATTGTTTGTGTGTGCATGTCTTTGGTATGTGTACTTTTGTGTACATGTATGAGTCATTGTTTGTGTGTGCATGTATTTGGTATGTGTGCTTGTATGTACATGTACAAGTCATTATTTGTGTATGCATGACTTAGGGATGTGTACTTGTGCATACATAAATATAGGAGTCATTGTGTGTACATGTCTTTGGTATGTGTACTTGTGTGTACATGTATGAGTCATTGTTTGTGTATGCATCTCTTTGGTATGTGTGTTTGTATGTACATGTACAAGTCATTATTTATGTATGCATGTCTTAGGGATGTGTACTTGTGTGTACATAAATATAGGAGTCATTGTTTGTGTATGCATGCATTAGGTATGTGTGCTTGTATGTACATGTACAAGTCATTATTTGTGTATGCATGTCTTAGGGATGTGTACTTGTGTGTACATAAATGTAGGAGTCATTGTTTGTGTATGCATGCATTAGGTATGTGTGCTTGTATGTACATGTACAAGTCATTATTTGTGTATGCATGTCTTAGGGATGTGTACTTGTGTGTACATAAATGTAGGAGTCATTGTTTGTGTATGCATGCATTTGGTAGGTGTGCTTGTATGTACATGTACAAGTCATTATTTGTGTATGCATGTCTTAGGGATGTGTACTTGTGTGTACATAAATGTAGGAGTCATTGTTTGTGTATGCATGCATTAGGTATGTGTGCTTGTATGTACATGTACAAGTCATTATTTGTGTATGCATGTCTTAGGGATGTGTACTTGTGCATACATAAATATAGGAGTCATTGTTTGTGTACTTGTGTGTACATGTATGAGTCATTGTTTGTGTACACATGTCTTTGGTATGTGTGTTTGTATGTACATGTACAAGTAATTATTTATGTATGCATGTCTTAGGGATGTGTACTTGTGTTTACATAAATATAGGAGTCATTGTTTGTGTATGCATGTCTTTGGTATGTATACTTGTGTGTACATGTATGAGTCATCGTTTGTGTATGCATACCTTTGGGATGTGTACATGTATGAGTCATTGTTTGTGTATGCATGTCTTTGATATGTATACTTGTGTGTACAGGTATGAGTCATTGTTTGTGTATGCATACCTTTGGGATGTGTACATGTATGAGTCATTGTTTGTGTATGCATGTCTTTGGTATGTGTGCTTGTATGTACATGTACAAGTCATTATTTGTGTATTCATGTCTTAGGGATGTGTACTTGTGTGTACATAAATATAGGAGTCATTGTTTGTGTATGCATGTCTTTGGTATGCATACTTGTGTGTACATGTACGAATCAGTGTTAATGTATGCATGTGTTTAATGTGTGTGCATGTCTTTGGGATGTGTGCTTGTGTGTACATAAATATAGGAGTCATTGTTTGTGTATGCATGGCTTTGGTATTTGTACTTGTGTGTACATATACAAGTCATTGCTTGTGTCAGGTGACTGGTTTGTTGTCATATGATGGGATTGTTACCAGATGGCTGGTTAGTTGTTGCTCGGTGACCGGTTTGTTGTCGGGTCATTAGTTTGTTGACAGGTCGCTGGTTTGTTCTAGGGTGACTGGTTTGTTGTCGGGTCATTAGTTTGTTGTTGTTAGGTGACAGGTCTGTTGTCAGGTGGCTGGTTTGTTGCCAGTGGCTGGTTTGTTGCCAGGTGACCAGTTTGTTTTTCAGTGACTAGTTGTTGTCAGGTAGATGTTTTTTTGTCGGGTGACTAGTTTGTTATCAGGTGACAGGTTTGTTGCGAGGTGGTTGGTTTGTTGCCAGGTGACCAGTTTGTTTTTCAGTCTCTAGTTGTTATCAGGTGGTTGTTTTGTTGTCGGGTGGATAGTTTGTTGTCAGGTGATTGGTTTGTTGTTGGGTGACTGGTTTGTTGTCAGGTGATTGGTTTGTTGTTGGGTGACTGGTTTGTTGTCAGGTTGCTGGTTTGTTGCCAGGTGACCAGTTTGTTTTTCAGGGACTAGTTGTTGTCAGGTAGCTCGTTTTTTGTTGGGTGACTAGTTTGTTGTTGGGTGACTGGTTTGTTGTTGGGTGACTGGTTTGTTGTCAGTTTGCTGGTTTGTTGTCGGGTGACTGGTTCGTTGTCAGGTGACTGGTTTGTTGTTGGGTGACTGGTTTATTGTCAGGTGACTAGTTGTTGCCAGGTGGCTGGTTTGTTGTAGGGTGACTTGTTTGTTGTCAGGTGACTGGTTTGTTGCCAGGTAGCTGGTTTGTTGCCAGGTGACCAGGTTGTTTGTGGCTGTTTTATAACCTGGACT